>JACEIK010001834.1:35832-94628 GCA_018107945.1 Datura stramonium | reverse complement strand
GTATTATTTCATATTCTTTCACATGCAACCGATAATATACCAAATAATTAATACTCATATAAAAATTTATTTTTAATTATGAAGAACTGAAATATCAAATTAATTACTGAAAAACATACATGTTCGACATAATATCTAAAAAACATACATGTTCGGCGTAATATCTGAAAAACATATGTATAAAAAATCCTAAAAATTGAGAAAATAAAAGTGTAGCATATGTATAAAAAAATATATCTGCACCACCACTAAAAAAGAAATTAAAAAATTGCTCTTCAACTTGCTCAACGACATATGTTTGTCAAACTTCAAATTCTTGATCTGTTAAAAGAACAATTTCATGTTTTAAAAAAAATGCATGCTAGCCAATTCCTTAGTTTTAAAAAAACAAGAATAATAGATCACTAAATTAGTTAAATAGTTGGAGCAAATAAATCATGCATTTAGTTAGGACGAAAATGATGGCTTATTTCGAACCAACTGTTATTTACACTATCTTCCATCAAACATATAGCATACTAAGAATTTCAACTGAAAAGACCATCAACCAAAGGAGATTCCATAATAGGACAAAGATAACTTCACTAAAATTATTGAGTCATCACAGAGTAGTGGCAAAAGCTCACGAGGGTAGGCCAAATTTTAAAAATGTACAACCGAAGGTAATATATTTCACTTGCTTAGCCAAAAAATTAAGTTTTCATCTAATAGCTAATCAGTTCTTTTCCTGACAACATAAAATCATTCACATGGCATGGCTAGACTTTTTTTGTTTCATTATTTTTTTATTTTTCATACTTTTTTTTTGAGATTCATCAACAAATCGATCGTAACAAACCAAAAGCAGCTTTCTTGAAGATTGATTGGGTCAAAAAGAATGCAGTAGTGAAATTTCTTGATATATATATAGACAGTGAAATCAAGAGAGTGAAAATGGAAGACTAAAAAGCTTACATTTAAAAGTGTAAATAAAATAATGAGTTCTCATTCAATTGTTTCTCTTTCCTTTTCTATCCCCTAATTCTCTTCTTTTGTGTAACTGGAGCAAAATTCTATTAGAGAAGTATGTTGAATGACAATGTTAAGACACAGTTGGTAATAACACTAATAAAGCAGTTCTATGTTGATTAGTTTAGTTGTAAATGTTTTGGTTACTGGGTGCATAGTGTTTTCTTTAAGTTGAAATACATTATCACTACCATTAAAAGTTGTAACTTTCATAGGCTCCACAGTGACTATCTCCGGAAACTAAGAACCAGATACACGTGAAGAAGAAGTAGCAGTAACAGTTGAACGCAAGAAGAGGAGGAGGGAGAGAGGAGGAAATGAAAAACTATCTAGACTCTAGATTAGAATATAATAGAAAATTTTCAAACCTAGTGGAGGTGATGACGGCTGACGAACTACTAGACTTTCAAGTCGTTCATATTCACTCTCTAGAATACCCATGCACTTTTGTAGTGATTCCTTTTCTTTCCGAGTTGCTTTCAACTCTTCCAATAATACAACCTTTGAGGTGGTACCGCCTTTCAACTCCTTAGCGGTTATCCCACCCCCAAATTCAATTGCGTGACTTTTGCATTGAGGTCCAAAACACCTTTCCACTACCTCAATATTAGTAAGAGATGGTTCATATTGTACCAGCTCTTGGATTTCAGGCTATAAACTCAATTTTGATGAAAACTTTCATGATCTTCTATGAATTCAATTTTCTTATGATCCAATCCATGTTTTATGATTATGAATGCATGTTTTCTACAAGCATCTCTTACAAACTTATATTTCTCAAGTTATGATGATTTACTCGATTATGAATGAATTTCATGAACATCAAGCTGATGTATCATGGATGAATCAGCAATATTGTTTTCATGGCAAGATCACGTATGTAAAGTATGTTTATGATTCTCATGATTTTCAACTAGCCAATATAAACTAAGTATGTTTCATGATTATGTCTGTGAGCAATGTGCATGTTAGTAGGCTGGGGTTCAGTGCACCAAGGTCTCAAAACTACGTGTCACTATAGATATAGATTCATATTTGGGACCTCTCCAGAGAGTGTTCCCCCATCCGACGGAGCTCGCGAGTGATATCACACTTTCACTCGATTGACCAAATATTCAATTTACATGATTCATGTTGAGAAGCTGAAGATGAGGAGCTTTGTGCATGAATTAAGGACATACATTAAAGTTGTGTCTGTTGCTACTATGTTTCCTACTTGAACTTCTACGTCATTGGTTGGGTGTTTAAAAACAAGAGGACTGGAAGAATCAAGACAAGGTGGATAGGAAGCAGAATAAGAAGGCCTGATATGGAGAAATTCTAATGAAATTTATAATAGTGGGAAGAGAATGGTATCATCTATATCTACTCATCCAAATGCTAATGTTTCATTTGGGAGGAAAGGCCAAAGTTATAATAATCAAAGTAGACCTGATCAAAGTGCTAATCAAAATTTGTATTCATCATCGTCCATGCCTAGTGGTGAAACTCATATCTGTCATTATTATGGCATCAAGGGACATATAAAGAAAGAATGTAAAAATTAGCTTCAGTTCACAACCCGAGCTAGGGCCTCGGATCAAGACATACGACCTAGAACCACGAATGACTCCAAGCTAACCCATGATACATACATAGCATGACTTAACAACATAAACAAATGGAAATCGACATAAACATGAATAAGCGAAAGACTAAATATCATAAAACATATATGAAAGCGATATTCACAACACTAAATCACAAAACTGAACATGCTAAGTCTATGTATGAAAAGCCCCTACTATCTGATGAGATACTGGGACAAACCCCCAGCTAACTTCAAGTATGTAATTGAAATGAAAAAATCAACATAACTAAAAGAATGTCCTCGGAATATGAGGACTCACCCAATAGGGGCTGAACTGGATTGATAGGAGACAAGTTATTGGCGAGACTGAGCTAGATCACCTGAATCTGTATCATGAGACGATATAGACTAGAGTCTGCGGTCAGTACTTGGAATTGAGTATGTAAGGTGAGTAAAACGTTCTAGTAAAATGTTAACTGAAATCATGCATATAAGTCAAATAGATCATGAGAGTAGGGACAACATGCTAAAGGCTATATATATGAGATATACATAATCATAACTTGTTTATTAATGTGCCGTGATTTTACGACACTTTGGATGGTTGAAACAAGAAGATATGCAAATTTCAGGTATGTTTTTATAGATATAATATGTTTTTGTTAAGTATTGCAACAAAACAGGTTCGGAATGTGAAATGGGCAAAATAAGACAAAAATTGGATCAAGTGCGGACTGCTAATCAGGTAACGAATCATCATCTCATTGGATGACTCATTCCTATAGTCGTGAGAAGAAAACAAGTACAAAGTGTATCAAACCAGTGGTGACCACGAGTTGAAGGAACGACTCATTACGATAGGTAACGAGTCGTTATGAGGGTCATGAGGACTGGGAGTAAAAATGCTGAAAAAGTACCTGGGGACGCAATGGAAGACTAAACGAGTAGTCGGGAGACTTGAAAACTCATCATGAGAAGCTAGGAACACCGGTCATCTACATTGGAACTTTTGGGGATCAAAAGCCACGAGGGACCTAACGACTCATGCTGTGAATCAACGAGTCGTTAGGTGACCCATTGTACTAAAGGAGTATTCTACTGAGCATGACTCATTAATCATGCCACAACTCGTGCTGCGACTTAACGAGTCGTTACTTGGCCCGTTGCCACTGCTGACTCGTATTCCATTTTTAGTTGGAAAAGGTTTTATTTAAGACTATAAATATTTTACGTAGGTTTATTTTTACACTACAGTTTATTCTAAAATTTTGAACGTTAGTTTTGGGTGTTGTTTATTACCATTAAGGTTCAAGAAACAAGGTTTATAATTTTGTTCTTGAATTTTAGGATTAAGACAACATTGGAGTATTGTTCTTTGGTTTTTGCTGATTTATTTAGTACGTGTGGTTTCTTCTACAAATCATTGTAAGTTGCAATTATGATTTCTTCTCTATTTTGTAATTGTGATTGTTCAAGTATGAGTAGCTAAACCCATAACTAGGGTTGTGGGAACCATGATGAATTAATACACATAGGTAAAAATACTTAGTGAATCTGGAAAGGGGTTTATGCATGTATTGTTTTTTCCTTTGTTTTAATTGCTTCTTAATAGTTGCAAACGTTGGAATTTGCCTTATTCTTACTCACCAGATCAAGGGAGTAATGAATATAAAAAGGGATTAACAACAGAGATTTGAAGCTATCAACCCTCATCTAATAGCTTGACCTTATTCGGGAATAGATAATCCGATATTAAGAGTTAGGGTTAACCAAATATACACCCGCATATGGATCAAGTTGCATGGTGATAATCATCTAGATTGGGGACCAAACATTTAGGTGAAGTTAACTTACCAATATTGCATGCTAAGCACCGGAATAAATCACTAGTTTAAAAAGTCTTGTGGTTATGAACTCATGGGGAACACAATCCTTGCTACCTCACTTATTGAATAAAACCGAAATTAAATCAAGAATCTACTCATTAGTCTCTATTACTTTTCATTACTTTGTGTTTCAAATCTTCCTCCCAGGAAATAAGTAAGCCAATATTATTAGCTAAACGTATTAACTAAAGTTCTCGTCATATTCCTCGTGGGATTCGACCCCAATCCTAGTTGGGTTCTATATTTGACATCAACTGCTTTATATCTTATTATGAGGTGTAGCTTCGGTGACATCAAATTTTGGCTCTGTTGCCGGGGAATACGGCTTATTATTTTGTTAATTGTGTTTGCTTTACTGTTGGTCCTTATTTCCTTTTTATTCTTTTTCTTTGTTATTTTGGTTTCTTAATAGGTCTCAGGTTCGTGAATGCCTAGTACTAGGATCTGAGGAAAATCTCTGGTTCCAATTGTTCACGAACTTGAACAAACACTGTGTAATCTAAGGAAAATTGCCAACGTACATAGGCAAGAGACAGTGGAAGAAGCTACAGAAAGAATATTGGCTGAGGAAGAAGCTCAAAGCATAAAAGAACTCAAAATCAAATTCCCTCTTACCTAATCACTCAAAATGAATTTCCCTCTTCCCTAATCACTTCTCATTTTCAAAACACACAAGCACGCAAACCTGCTAAAAGTCGATAAACTCGATCACTACCATAAATTGCAACTGCCCACTGCTAAAACTTCATCTTCACTCTTGAAATTGTGAGTATTAATCTGTTTTATGTATAAATCTTTGACCTACTCATGCGTGTACTATGATTCACTTAATAATTTTGTACCAACCATGAAGCCCTAAATTGCCTTGACTTTAATTGTGAACATGATCATTGTAAGTTTAGGAGTATAATGGTCTGTGTGTTTGAGGGATTGAGAACCAGTTGAGATTGAGTATAGGTGTATGTGGTTTTCTTATACCCATTGAGTCGGTGGGCATTACAATCTGTAAATGCTTTGTTCACAAAGCTTTGATTGTTTTTCCCACCCAACTAACACAAAAATTAAGGTGTTCAACATTTGAAATGGGTGAAGTCTGAGTAACCCATAAAAAATTTGGAATAAAAAAATGGTTCACCTAGTTAATAAATGATGACACCTCATGTAACGATTCGTGGGCATGACTAACGAATCATTACATGACCCGTCACTGCAACTGTTAAGGAACTCTTAAGCATGAATCACATGATGAGTCGTGCTATCACCTTACGACTCGTGATGTAGCTCATTTTGAGTCGGGATTATATAAAGTGATATGCACATGCGACGAATGACCTACTGAGTCGTTGCCACAAGCAACGACTCATCATGACCATTCATCAAGTACACTAGAACCAAAATGGCATTCCTGACCTGTAGGCAATGAGTGACTTCATGAGTCGTTGCCACTCGTCGAGTCTTCCGTTCTGTCTACAGGTAAGCACTAATTTTTTTAATTTCATATACTCTCATCTTTCATACTAATCGTTATTCTATAGGTACAATGGCACTGAAAGGAACACCAAAAAAGGGCCCGACCAAGAAATAGAGGTAGGAAAAGAGCCAGCCCTCGACTCGCATACTAAGGGATGAGCCCTCATCTTCAGAAGAGCCGAGTGTCTTTGTGGCGGAATATCAGATATCAGAAGATCAGCTAGAGCGGAGATCGACCAGGGCTAGGACTAAATGCCTTATAAATCTAACAGTCATGGTTGCTTCTCCAACTCCACTCGCGAGGGATCCACC
This sequence comes from Datura stramonium, assembly GCA_018107945.1. Lineage (NCBI taxonomy): Eukaryota > Viridiplantae > Streptophyta > Magnoliopsida > Solanales > Solanaceae > Datura > Datura stramonium. The sequence goes on along the minus strand of JACEIK010001834.1, from coordinate 88,382 downwards.
CAGTCGGGAGGAAGGTAATGCTGGGGTCTTAGTACTGATTGCCCTCGAGGGTGCTGCAACTGTGACAAATGTGGAGGGTGATGATGAATCACGTGCCCAACAAGAGAGAATGAATAATGAGGTGACTGAAACATCTCACACATCTACTAAGCAACCAAGAATGGTGTGAAGGTGGTGTGTTTCGGGCATGAAGGCCATCTACAACAGAGACATAGCTCCTACTGAAAAGGGCCACCTAAAGAGGAGTATTTATGAGGTGCCAAGACTGGTCACCACAGGGCTCAAGGACCTCCCCGAGATTCAGACACTGTTCGATAGATACCGATTTGGGTAGTTGAGTGAGCCATCTGGGAGCTACAGTCCTTTCTTAGTCCAAGAGTTCTATGACACATATGCAGCCATATTACAACGTCAGGCCCTGGGAGGCCAGAATTGGAGAAACAAGCCTGCACTGGCCCAGGTAATGGTTCGGGAGACACTTGTGGACATATCTGAGTAGACCATCTCCCATATACTATATGGTTTGGATTATGATCCCTCGATGAACACAACTGAGTTCGATCATCGATTGTGTGAGCTCCAGAAACTAATGATCAAAAAGCTGAACCACGAGGAAAGAACGATATAATATACTTGGCTGGCGCGCATCATTGCCACTCGAGGTACATTAGTGGAATGGTTGCATGGCTCGGAAGCATAGATCAAGAAGGACACTCCAAAATTTCAGGAAAAATTTTGATGGTCACTAGTCCGACATAGACTGGTATCTACCAGCAATGATAATGTTGTTTCACCAAACAGAGCTACACTGGTAGCAAGTATTATAGAGGGGTATGCTATCAACTTCCGGGGTACATAGCTGAGGAGATATGGAAGCGAGCTATCATAGACAACACCAACATTCCCTTCCAATGCCTAATATATCGACTCTATAAGGAGTCCCAGGTGCCAAAATTGCCATCCGTGGATCAGAGAGTGGTGGTCCACAAGATTACTGATATCGGGTTGATTATAGATGAGACAAACCCAGTTTTGAGGGCGAGGAGTCAGTCATCTATATCTTCATGGGATACCTTATTAGTTGATGCATTGAATGGAGGTTTTCAGACTAAGGTTTCAAGGTCTACTGAGTTCGAGGTAGAGTAGTCTGAGGCCCGAGACCGGTAGCCAGTCTGATGCTACTAATGTAGCCAATACTCATCACCCGCCGAGGTCCCAGAGTCATCATCCACTTCAACAGTAGCCCACCCACTTATTGCGACGTCTCGTGCTTCACCAGCTGGCCTAGTCACAATATCTCAGAATTTTCTTACTGACATGGCTAGGCGGTTGGCGAAGGCCGAAAGAAGCAGGTGCACACGACACTTCAGGTAAAGGTACTAATGGAGCAGGTTCAGTCGTGGGTCACGAAAGAATTGGAAGGCCTATCAAAGACTATGCATGATAGATTGGATGCCTTTGAAAGGCAGATTGATGAACACCTTGCTCAATTACAGGCTCTCGAGTTGGCCAGATGGTATGCGGAGGTGGCGACACTCAAAGCTGAGGTGCGAGAGCTGTCCGCATGACAGATATCTGCTATCACACCACACGTGCTTCTAGTGGTAGATCATGAGAGTGAGAAGGAGCTAACTTCAGTAGTATATTTCATTAGTGAGGAGCCGGTTACTCAAGATAAAGGAAAGATACCTAGGGAGAAGGTGAGTGAAGATGAAAATGGTGCTCTGCTACGTGAGAAAAAGAGGGAGAAAAGAGATGTGGAGGCAGCACTGAAGGTGTGTATAGATGAGGCTCGGAAGAGAGCCAAAAGTGATGCTGAAAGAACTCGAGGAGAGGGTACGAACTCTGTGGGGTCTGAGAGTGCGTCTCTTCATCTCAGTGGCACAGGAAAGGAGATTGGAGGTGTATCTGCACCCTCCACCGAACAGGCCACATGCCTCGAGGTCACACAGGTATGTTCCCTATTCCCATGTTTCATTTTCTATATGCGTCGAGGACGCTGCATGCTTTTCTTGATGGGGGTGGCGTGGAATACCTGTATTTTTGCGAACATAACCCGAGGGTTTTTATTACCGGATATCTTTTCCCTCGGGTTTTTCTTATCTAGTAGAACCGGCATGTTTAGATTTTTATGTTTTGTTTTGTGTCAATTGAAAGGAAAATAGGTGAATTTTTAGGGCAGTCAATAACATGGATTTATTTTAAGTGATAATGTGATACCCCTCCTAAAATTTTCTTTATGTGTGCATGCTAAGTAGACAAGCATGACCTTTGTGAATCTTGCATGACATTAATACTGTGAACGTGTTTACCATTGTGTGACTGTACCTAAACTAGTAGCTAGTAGAAGTGATAATGTTGGCTTGTGCATTGTGTGAGTAAGGCATAGAGTTAGTTCTTCTGTGTGTGTCAATCTAGAACTTTCCTGGTCGGTCATACCGAGGTATAAACGAGAAATTAGGAAAGGATCATAGGCCCTTTTTGATGAACAGTCCACTTTAGCCTTAAAAGAACTACCAAATGGAAATAAATATCCCTTTATCCCAATTTTGAGCTCAAATTGACCTTTCTTTTTGTCGAAACCAATTTACCTTCATGTTTTGATTATAATAAATCTATTTTGGCCGTGGTCCCTCCCTGGACACTGTGAACCTCAACTCAGGAAAATTTTCTAAGTTGAGGGTGGCTATGATAGGGTTGAATAAGAAGAGTAAGGTGCAAAGTAATTGAGTAATGAAAATAAAAGGGTAGGTGCGGTGCGCATAATGAAGAAGAAAAAAAGAAAAAAAAGAGAGAAAAAGAGAAGAAAGAAAAATGAAAGTGAGAACCAAGAAAAGAAATGTTTGAAAGAAGGAAAAACCGCACCTGTAGTTGCAAAAGAAAGTAAAAGAAGGGAAAGCAAAGGAAACAAGGAAAAATGTAAAAAAGAGGTTAAGTGGAGCCAAAGTGAGTGTAGTGTCAAGGAGGGTTAAGTTACTATTTTCATATCTAGCATACCCAACCCTGAGCCTATGTTACAAGCTGAAAAGAGTTCTATAGTGATCACTGGTTAGCGCGTCTTTGAAAATCAGGTATTGAATGTAAAGGCAAGCTTATGGTATTGAATGTGCACAGATAGAATTTCATTATGAGAGTGGTGAGTTTTTACCAGTCCTAAGAGAAAATATCATCATGATCATATACATATGTGTGAGTGTGGGACTTCTTTGTGGTGAGAGCATTTGGTCAACAATATCGTCACGCAAAAATTTTGGGTCGGTGTCATAGGATTATATGCATGGTTGCAAGTTGACGGTGTATCCATTTTTGATTCCTTTGTGTCATGGTTGAAAATTTTACATATGCACTATGATTTGGATTTTGATGATAGATGAGGGGTTAGAAATTTGATTTGATTAAAAGTTGTATTACTTAGTAGGTTTTGCGAAGTACTTTTGATTGAAGCGTCGGGTTAGTTCTATTTAATTTATTTTTTGAGGACATGCAAAAGTTTTAAGTTGAGTGTGTTGATGTGCTGTGAATTTACAACACTTTCCGATGCTTAAAACTAAGAAGATATACAAATTTCAGGTATGTTTTTAAGAATGAATGTGTTTTACGGTGAGTGTTGAAGCAGTCCAGGAACGTGAAATGGGCAATGTAAGGCAAAAAATCCGGATCAAATGCGGACTGCTAATCGGGTAACAGTCGTCGTCTCATTGGATGACTCGTTCCTGGTTGTGGGAAAACGAGTACTAAGTGTATCAAACCAGTGATGACCACAGGTTCAAGGCATGACTGTTATGATAGGTAGCGAGTCGTTATAAGAGATCGTGAGAATTTGGGAGTAAAAATGCTGAAAAAAAGTACATGGGGATGCAACAAAAGACTCAACGAGTCGTCAGGAGAATGATGACTCGTCGTGATAAGCCAGGACACCCATCATCTACACTCTTTGGAACTTTTTGTGGATCGAAGCCACGAGGGACCTAACGACTCGTGTTGTGACTTAACGAGTCAATAGGTGACTCATTATCTGAAGAGCCGATCTACCGAAACATGACTCATTAATGCATGCCACGACTCGTTAGGAGACTTAGCAAGTCGTTACTTGGCCCGTTGCCACTACTGACTTGTATTTCGTTTTTAGTTAGGAAAGGTTTTATTTTAGACTATAAATATTTTATGTAGGTTTATTTTTACACTCTAGTTTATTTTACAATTTTGAATGTTAGTTTTTGGGTGTTGTTGATTACCATCAAGGTTCAAGAAACAAGGTTTATAATTTTGTTCTTTATTTTGAGGATTAAGACAACATTGGGGTATTGTTCTTTGGTTTTATCTGATTTATTCAATACGTGTGGTTTCTTCTACAAATCATTGTAAGTTGTAATTATAATTTCTTCTCTATTTTGTAATTGTGATTCTTCAAGTATGAGTAGATAAATCCATAACTAGGATTGTGAGAACCATGATAAATTAACATACATAGGTAAAAATACTTAGTGAATCTTGAGCGGGGTTTATGCATGTATTGTTTTTCCTTCATTTTAATTGTAACAGTACAAATGTTGGAATTTGCATTATTCTTACTCCCTTAGGATCAAGGAGTAATGAATGGAAAAAGGGATTAACTGGGGTGAGGCTATCAACCCTCATCCTAATGGCTTGACATTGCCATGGAAATAGCTAATCCAATATTAAAGGTAAGGGTTAACCAAGTATACACCCACATATGGATCAAGTTGTGTGGTGATAATCATCTATATTGAGGACCAACCATTTAGGTGAAGTTAACTTGCTAATATTGCATGCTAAGCACTAGAATAGATCACTAGTATAAAAAAACCTTGTGGTTATGAAGCCTTTGGGAACACAATCCTAGACAGCTCACTTATGGAATACAACCGAAATTAAATGAAGGATCTACTTATTAGTCTCTATTACTTTTCCTTAGTTTGTGTTTCATATCTTCCTCCGTAAGCCAATAGTATTAGCTAAATGCATTAACTAAAGTTCTTCTTGTCATATTCCTCGTGGGGTTGACCCCAACCTGGTTGGGATGTATACTTAACATCGATCACTTTATATCTCATTATGAGGTATAATTTGGGTGACATCAAATTTTGAGATTTGGAACTGTGCTTCTGTTGATGAGCCCCTGCAAGTGCGGTCATTACAAGTATCTGAGTGGCTCTTTTTAGGCAGGAATGTCGAACCCCACGGGAATAGGAATACGGGGTGAAACACTACGGTGTTAATTTACTACAACTACAACAATGAAGACAACAGTGTGAAGAAAAGTTTGTGTGTTTTAGGGAATATATTTTTATACTAAACTAAGTTATCTATACAGTTAGTCTGAACTATGGATGAGAGCATCTTTAAAGGCTACCAAGAACATGTAAAAAGCGAACTATTGATGTACGTGGTTTATCTTTTCCCCCGATTGCTAATTGAACTAAAGCCTATGGATTAAAACTCTCGTGGTAGCAACTTAAGAATCATGAACCTTCCACCTACATTTTCGTGATAAGAAGGAATTCAAGTTCTAGCTATACAAAACTGATTCCACACATGACTAACACGACTTTCAGGTATATTTCTATCCTGAAGGTAAATCAATTCCCAATTTCCCAAACCAAGAAAAGATCATATCCTATTAATTCACAACTTTCCAATTTCTTGCCCTCTCCGGGTGAAACCGGACTTTTTGGTTACATTAACATTGGCCCAGATATTAACATAGTAAGAACAAAAATTAAATAGAACAACCATGGAAGAAAAGAAAATAAACCCGGACAATTCAATAATTACATTTCAACACAATAGTTCATAACCTCGGCAAGAAAGAGAATTAGCCACTCATTTGTGGATTGAACATCGTTAAATGAATGGAAATCATGCAAATAATTGAAAGGAAGAAGAAAGGGATAGAGAAAAACCCTAAGAATTTCGTCCTCAAGCGCACGTAACCCAGCGTTCTTGCTCAACTAAGTCGAATAATTAAAAATGAACCTAAGTGTTCTATTTATACTAGGGATAAATTTTTCCCGGAATAACAAACAACGTGTCACGGAGTGCATCATGAACACTGCCTCCGTGAGCCACACGGTCCTGCTTCTGAAGCTCTCTGGAACTTGTCCGCCCCGGGTAATTGCCAGCTGCCAACGTGGCACGACATGCATCGCGGAGCATGGCCAATGGCACGGTGCAATCATGGACCCTCTCACGGAAAATGCAAAGTCTGGAGAATTTAATCCCAGCATTGGCTTGCTGATCACGGACCCTCACTGGAATTTGTAATTTTTCCATCCCGAGCGAGTGCAACCGCGATGGCAGCGTGTCACGGCTCCATGTGAGCCCTTGTGATCCTTGCTTCACCAACCGCTTCCTTCTTTCGTTCCCGAGTTCATCTTCGATTTCTCCCAACATGTCATTTTCTTCACAAAAGCATGTTTTTCCTACAAAACAACGCTAATCATGTTAGTTAGTATAAAATCACACTTAGGTACAATTTACATGAGAATGTACACATTATTAGACAAACAAGGCAAACGTTATACATTTGAGTATCGAGTTTGGCATATAAATATGCCCCTTATCACCTACCCCGCCCAAATCTTGTTCGTCCTCCGTTAATACTTATACACCTCATGAAATTGATATCCCATCATGGCTACTTAAGCTCGACAATCCGAGCTACGGTTATACCGATTATGTTCAAAAACAAATCATCAAGAAAAACATGCATAGTATCATTATTACAACGACACTTAATAGATCAAGACCTCCTACTTCAGAATGCGACTCGATATGGCAAACTCATGCATATTAGCTGACCAAGATATCAAACACAATTTTTTATCTAAACATATTGCCCTCACAACGCAGAGAGATTCCTACATTTTAATCACATGAACCGAGAGGAAGTTCATGTCGGGATATATATATACACACAATTTCACTCCTCATTCCCAAGCAGGTGCCCATGCCTTGTGTCATGACCTCGCTTGCCTCTAGTGTATTACTCCACTAATATATGGATGCGTGATGTAAGATCACGTAGGACTTAACGGGTTGTAATGTAAGCTACAGAAACTGGTATATCTTTGGGCTAACCAATAATAGTAGCTAGCTTCCTTAAAGCGCTTTTCACCCATCCCATCAACTTCTAAAATTATTTTCTTCCTTCTTCCTCCTTCTCTTAGTATCTTTATATTTATCACCCATGTCTTTAACATACCAGACTAATCGAAGAAAATTGAGTTGAACAACTTTCCCTTCAAATCGGCCATTTCGCCCTTGACTCTTTTTTCTTTCTCTCTTTTCTTTTCTTTTTTCATCACTTTTCTTTTCTTTTATCACTTCACTCCTTCACACTGAATGTGCATTTTCTTGAGCGCTTAAGAGCTTCGGATTTGGTTTAAAGACCATGAAAGAAGGGTTCCTTAGTTCACACCCTTTTCGACAAAGAAAAACTAGCAAAAAAAAATTTATCAAGGCTAAAGGCTCAAACGGGCTGACTAGGGTTTTAATCTTCAGGTAGATATGAAAAGGAAAACAAGAAAAACTTTTGGTTGACAAAAAACGCCTACATCCTTTCCTACACTACACTTCCTTCATTTCGTTTCGTACACACAACAGGAAAGTTCTAGACAATCGACAACTGACATGGAATAAGCAATTCCTCCACTATACACTCGATGCACATGCTCAACTCGGATGACTTCACGGATTCTTTATCAGCTAATCACAAGAATTAAAAATTAAGCCTCAATCACACCGAATCGAATTCTATGGCATAAGTGTCTTACATATGTACAAATTTTGTATGCTTTCTCACGAATCATCTTTGCCATATAATTGTTATGTACAACACGCAACAAAGATGTCGAGCCATGGTAGCAACATGCATGGGATACAACCAACAAACCAACTAAAAAATAAAAAAATAACAAAATTTAAAAATGAATAAAAAATGAAATATAACTTACTCCCTATTGACTACCTTTCCCTTAAGTAGGTCGTCATCCATCCATCATAGAAGGGTCACTATTTACGACTTAGAGCCCAATGGGACTCTTCTCGGCAAAGACAAAAACAAACTCCGAGAAACCAAAAGAAAAATATAGTTACGAAAATTTTTTTTTTTTAAAATGTCGATGATTTCGACAAGACTATTTACATCTTGGCTAACAACATTTCTGACACACAGCTTAACAATTTCCATGACAACAATATTTACAACACGAACATACACATAAAAACGAGTCAATTAAACAAACACAACAACAAGGCAATATGCGATGATATACAAAAGAAGACAAAATTTAGCACCTAACTACTCCACCCCACACTTAAAATCGAACACTTGTCCCGGTGTTCGTACAATTACAAGCAGAAAGGGTGGTTCGTGAAACTCCACTGATCAGTCCAAAGTATTCCACTTCCTCATGAGGTGCTGCCGCCTCATCCCCATATGCGAGTCTCCACCGTCATCCTCCTCCGACTCAACGTCAGACTCCTCGCGACGTGTCTCTCGTCCGTGGGGACATCATCATCTATGAGCTCCCTGGCTGAGGCCCACCGACATAGTGCTGCTGGCATTCTCATAAATGGGTAATCTAAATTAAACTGCCATGGCTAATCTCCGTTGCCAGGTCCCCGCTATGCGTAGCTGGGAGCATCTGCATCCCGAACATGCAGGACATATGTTGATCGTCCCGAGCATCGCTCGGCCAATGTGAGAACGAGGCGGGTGAGTGGTGTCGGGTGCCTTGGATTTTTGTAATATCTATGGCACACCGCTCCACTTGGGATGCGTCTAGGGCCTCCTCCTCGACCTCAAGGCCTCTCGAGACGTCGTCAACGACGCCGAATCCATTGCCTGTGCCCTTGATGCAACTCCGGGCCCTGTTCATGGCGGATATGATCACCGCGACATTGATCTCCGGCCACTCGCCCGGGCGTATGCAAACATACGATCTCGGGTCACATGCATCATGTGCCCCAGTCAAAAACCGAGGCAAGCGATCTTAAGCCCAGATTCTGGCTTCCCTGTTCATCTGTGCATAGGCGGAGTGTCACGTGGTAGCCCCTCTCCTTGTGCATGCTCCAACGTCATAGTAGACGGGCTCCACATAATGTCGTCGATATCCGCATAGGGTGGAGTGATGTTGGAAATTTGTCAGATGCAGTGGGGCGTACATATTTTGCGCCCCTAGGATGGCATTGAGGTGGTGAGGCTCCCAATGTGACAATCGGCCCCTTATTTTGATGGTGTGACTCCTTGAGTGTCGGGTTCCGGTTGGCATAAAATTCCCGGATAGTGCGGGTTGCACTCCTTGGGCTCGTAAAAAATGAAACGTAGCCCGGCGTCAATCCTTTGCACCATCAGGAGGCTCTTGTGCCAATGGTTTCCCCGTACAGCCATTCTCGGGAAGTATTTGTTTTCTTTATGTTTGGTGTACCACTTCTTCCCCTCTTGATCACCCATTGTGTTCCATATTGGCGGCGCTGGCCGCGTGGGCTGCCAGGTCTTCTTTGGGGCTTTCTTTGCTCCAGAGTCTCAATCTCTTTCTTCCGGCGCGATGTTGATCGCCCTTTTACTGTCTGCCTGCTGGTGACTGTCTCTGTCAAAGAAAGCAGACGGTAACAATGTTAGTCGATTTAAACTTAGCTTTGACTAAGGTTGGGTTTTGGCTCGGCCACTCCACACTTAGTCTTTAGCTCACATTATGCACTTTGGCAAGAACACATTTAGTCTAGTTTACAAGAAGATACAAAATATAGAACAACTAACAAAAAGAAAAACATAAATAAAATACGCCTCGTGCCTACTTACATTCGATAGTATAACACTCTATGTACTACTTTCGAGACTTCGTACAACTAATTCCAACATACTATCGATAATCATTTCATTACATGGCATTGACTAAAAAACGAAAAATAAGTATTTCACAAACTCAAACTAAGCAATTTCCCCGATTTTCATGTAATTCGATGAGTTCATGGAATTTCACCCAATTTACAACTTAGATAATTTCATCGTTTCATAGGCTTAACACGATACAATTCCTCAACATGCACAACCCAAAAAATTTCCAACAATTCCTCCTCAATTCAATTTTCAACTACAACTAGCCTTCTTCACAATTTATTCCAAATTCAACTAAGCATGTAATTATCGAGTTCATACGATCACAACGATACTACGAACAACAATTAACACAACCCAATTGTATTTAGGCTCAATTTTATATCAAGGGCATGGATTCTTCTTAGTTTATGCTAGAAATAAAATTTTAGCTAAAATTGAAGTTGAGTTCAAGAACATACCTTTAATTCGATGAGAACGAAGTAAAGTTGATAAATTTCACTTCTAATGCCGTGACACGTTGAGGGAGGATTTTGGGGAGTATTGTCGCGGAGGAGTAGAAGAAAGTGGGAGAAATGAGGGGTTTTGGGGTTTAAAGGTGGGAATTTCCATAGCCGGGTCGCCAGGTGACCGGTGTGACCCGGCCGCGATTTACCGTCCAGCGTGTCACGGAGGGGCAACGCGGGTGACACGCAGGCTTCCTCCCGCGGAGGCTTACTGGAATTTTAAAATTCCAGATTTTTCCTTCAACATGTCACGGAGGATAGCAGCGGGGAAGCCCTCCTCCGTGACAACGGAGCGCTCCGCGCGAGCTCCTTTGTTTTTGCCACTTAAAATTTTCATACCTAGTTTTTCTCCTTTGCATTCACTTGCATTTTTTTCTCCGATTAACTTTTGTACAACATCTTACACGAATCGGTTAGAATTCCAAAGTTGAAGAAATTGAAAAATTAAAAATATTTTTATTTTTCTATTTTACACTCTATACTACAAAAATATTAAAATAAAAATAAAAATCTTTTTTTTTTTTTCACATGTACCTTACAATTACAATTCACGAGTTGCCTCATAGTGCAGCGCTGGTTTACCGTCACGGCTCGGCGTCGTTTGAGCTCATTGCCTGAGGGTGACGACGTTTTCGGCGTCCCACCCTCATCAAGCTTACCTCTATCGGGGGGCTCTCCTTTAGTTCTCTTTGTTCCAATGCCACACAGCGGCACTCGGTTGCTCAAGCACGTTGATCAACGAGAGTTCTTAGTACGGCCAGGAGTTTGGTGACATGTACACATCGAACACCTCTACCTTGTCATGTGCTGCATCGTTAGGCGACTGCGGCTACATCTATGACGCTTTCTCGGTTGCCAAGAAGGTCGTCCCAAAATAAATGGGACTTCAACGTCACGCTCAAAGTCAACTATCAAAATCCCTTAGGAAGATTAGGGAGCCGACTTTGCACTAGCACGTCCTCCACAATACCCATCTGGTCTTGCTAAGGATCGATCCGCAAGTTGCAAAATCCTTTGTTGTAGGTCTAGAGACTTCCTAGACCTAACTGTGAATAAGTTGGCATCAAGTTAATGTTCGCTCCCAAATCACATAAACCACTTGAGCTCGGATACTTTGCCCGATTGTTAATTGAATTGTGAACTCAGGGATCTTTGAGCTTCGTGGGCAACGGTTTGTATCCAGGGAAGTGCACTCCTCTTGTAAGGGCCACCGTGGCATATTCGTAATGCTTGCTTTTGTTGGCCACGTGTCGCTTTATATATTTGGCGTACTTGACCTCCTGCAAAAACATCAACAAGAGGTAAGTTAATGTGTACTGTTTAAGCACCTCCATGAATTTGTTGAAGCACGCACTCCTCCTTGTGCTTCTTTAATCGTTGAACGAGGGTGGAGGTCTTTGATTCAGCCTCTTTGTGTTTCCCCCTCTCATCATTGCTCCCTCTCTTACTTTTGCTACTCCGGTGTGAGGTGGTCTTTTCGGTTCCACCTCCTTCAGCGCAAGCCAACTCCCTCGTGGTCCTTTGCATTTACCTACTTGGGGTTGGGATCAGTTGTCCTTTGGGGAGTCCTCCTCTAGGCTGGTGTTACGGGCTCCCGACCAAATTGCCCAAATTGATGTCGGTGCCTTGTCAATAGCTGAATATTTTTAACATCGGCTGCCAATTTGACATAGTCGACACCCAATTGAGCTTGGCTAGCTACCGAGTTGCTTGAACATCTCCTCAACGGCCGGGTGATGGTGGTGGAGAGGGGCATTGTTGTTTTGTATTGTGCACGATGATTCTGTGGCCCTCCTTGATTCCCTCTGCATCCTGACTGCGAACTACGCTTGATGGTTGTTGCTACCCCAAGAGAAATTCGGGTGAACCTCCAGTTAGAATTGTAGCTATTCCACATCTGCTGGTGGTGCTCCTTTGTGCATTCCCAACAAAGTTCATAGAAATCTGGATTTGCTCCACAACACTCGGTGAGTGTTCATTGTCCCCATACACTTCACCAAAATCTGCTGCCTTTGCATTCTTGGGGATTGAGACTGGCTCAAGTTCATGTTGCCAGGAGTGGGTGTTCAATTGATCCTGCAAGGCGGCTATACGTACGGCGATAGGCGCCAAGCCCATCCACTTCCAAGACTCCAGCTTGCTTTCCTTGCTCCTCCTTGAAGAGTCCGCATTCCACTCGGATTTCCACTGCGAAATACGATTAAGCAAATATACAGTTCTTCATAAGTCTTTCTAAAGCTTGTCCCCAAGTTTGCCCGAATCCAGTAAAATTTTTGTGTGGGGTTCCAAACATTCTATAAAAGTGTGCACCCGGCACATCATTTGGCCCGTGGTGATGAGGACAGTCCCTCAGCAATGATTTAAATCTCTCCCAAAACGTCTGATTCTCTCCTTCCTTTGTTAAAACTTAGGAATTTGACTTCTAAGCCTTGCTGTTTACCGGAGGAAAGAATCGGATCAAGAACTTCATTAAGATCATCCCGGCAGAGGTGATAGAGTTTGGTGGCTCGGCTGGCCACCTCTTGGCATCTCCAAAAGTGAAAATGGGAAAAGTGTAAGCGACGTAATCTGTTGACACTCCGGCGAGGATGTAAGTGTCACTTATCTCGAAAAATTACGAAAGATGTTGTTGTGGTCCTCGTGGGAGACACATGCTTATAACGTATTACGGCAAATTGCACCATAATGCATTTAGCGCTCGAACCTCCCTCACAGCTCCCGGGTTTGCGAATGCTAGATGTAACATTACTAGCATGTGGGATTGCCACATATCGCGAACCGGCTGGCTGCTAATTCCTCGGGCACTAGTCACTACTTGCACGGTTGAGTGGATTCTGCGGTTGCTCCATAATAGTTTGTGCGAGTAGCGCAATTTTCTCTCTAGAAATTCTCTCCGTTGGCGATGGCTTGATCTTTCCGGCTCACAAGGATGGATCCACCAAACCTTTGTCTCTTGCGGTGTTCAAGAGAATCTGTTTTCTGCAAAATACGAGGCTAAGACAAGTTATCCCAGCACTAAAATATTGAAATAGCAAACTAACACGTAAAATAAAAATTAGAATTTCACCAATTGCCTATTCCCAGCAGCGAGCAAAAACTTGATGAGCCCGCAGAATTAATGCAGATTCGTACCAAATAATCTCGGTGGCTCTTTTTTAAGAGCAGATATCGAACCCACGGGAATAGGAATGCGGGGTGAAACCTTTTACAGTGTTAATTTACTACAACTGCAATGAAAGACAGGTGTGAAGAAAAGTTTGTGTGTTTTAGGAATATATTTTTATACTAAACTAAGTTATCTATATAGTTGAGTACGAACTATGGATGAGAGCATGCGAGGCTACAAAGAACATGTAAAGAAACGAATATTGATGTATGGTTTATCTTTTCCCCGGTTGCTAGTCGGAACTAAAGCCTATGGATTAAAACTCTCGTATTTAACCCAACTTAAGAGGTTAAGTGGAGCCAAAGTGAGTGTAGTGTCAAGGAGGGTTAAGTTACTATTTTCATATCTAGCATACCCAGCCCTGAGCCTATGTTACAAAATTTGAAAAGTTCTATAGTGATCCACAGTTATTTGTCCGAAAATCGAGGTATTGAATGTAAAGGCAAGCTTATGGTATTGAATGTGCACGAGATAGAATTTCATTATGAGAGTGGTGAGTTTTACAGTCCCCAGAAAATATCATCATGATCATATACATATGTGTGAGTGTAGGACTTCTTTGAGGTGGAAGCATTTGGTCAACAATATGCACTTGGCCCATTTGAGTCGATGTCATAGGATTATATGCATAGTTACAGGAGTTGACAGAGTGTATATCCATTTTTTGATTCCTTTGTGTCATGGTTGAAAATTTTACATATGCACTATGATTTGGATTTTGATGATAGATGAGGGTTAGAAAATTTGATTTGATTAAAGTTTATTATAAGTAGGTTTTGCAGTACTTTTGATTGAAGCGTCGGGTTAGTTCTATTTAATTTATTTTTTGAGGACATGCAAAAGTTTTAAGTTGAGTGTGTTGATGTGCTGTGAATTTACAACACTTTGATGCTTAAAACTAAGAAGATATCACAAATTTCGGGTATGTTTGTAGATATAATGTGTTTTACGGGTGAGTGTTGCGAGGAAACGGAGTGGGAACGTGAAATGGGCAATGTAAGGCAAAAATCGGATCAAGTGTGGTACGCTGTCCCCGGGTAGCAGTCGTCGTCTCATTGGATGACTCGTTCTGGATTTGTGGGAAAAACAAGTACTAAGTGTATCAAACCGATGACCACGAGTTCAAGGCATGACTCGTTATGATAGATGCGAGTCGTTATAAGGGTCGTGGTGGGAGTAAAAATGCTGAAAAAGTACATGGGGATGCAACAAAAGACTCAACGAGTCATCGGGAGAATTGATGACTCGTCATGATAAGCCAGGGACACCCATCGTCTACCTTTGGAACTTTTGTGGATCGAAACTTGAGGGACCCTGAGCTCGTGTTGTGACTTAGTCAATAGGTGACCCATTATCCCTAACAGGAGCGGTCTACCGAGCACGACTCATTAATGCATGCCACGACTCGTTAGGAGACCTAGCAAGTAGATTACTTGGCCCGTTGCCACCCCTCTTGACTTGTATTTCGTTTTTTAGTTAGAAGGAGTTTTATTTTAGACTATAAATATTTTATGTAGGTTTACATTTTTACACTACGAGTTTATTTTTACAATTTTGAATGTTAGTTTTGGGTGTTGTTGATTACCATTCAAGGTTCAAGAAACAAAGGTTTATAATTTTGTTCTTTATTTTGAGATTAAAAGACAACATTGGGGTATTGTTCTTTGGTTTTATACAGTTTATTCAATACGTGTGGTTTCTTCTACAAATCATTGTAAGTTGTAATTATAATTTCTTCTCTATTTTGTAATTGTGATTCTTCAGGAAGTATACAGGTAGATAAATCCATAACTAGGGTTGTGAGAACGATGATGAATTAACATACATAGGTAAAAATACTTAGTGAATCTTGAGCAGGGTTTATGCATGTATTGTTTTCCCTTCATTTTAATTGCTTCTTAACAACTGCAAATGTTGGGAGTTGCATTATTCTTACTCACCGGATCAAGGGAGTAATGAATGGAAAAGGGATTAACAACGGAGATTTGAGGCTATCAACCCTCATCTAATAGCTTGACATTGTATGGAAATAGCTAATCCGATATTAAAGGTAAGGGTTAACCAAGTATACACCCACATATGGATCAAGTTGCGTGGTGATAATCATCTATATTGGGGACCAACCATTTAGGTGAAGATAACTAACTAATATTGCATGCTAAGCACTAGAATAGATCACTAGTATAAAATGCCTTTGTGGTTATGAAGTCATGGGAACACAATCCTAGACGGCTCACTTGTGAATACAACAAAATTAAATGAAGGATCTACTTATTAGTCTCTATTACTTTTCATTAGTTTGTGTTTCATATCTTCCTCCGTAAGCCAATAGTATTAGCTAAATGCATTAACTAAAGTTCTTGTCATATTCCTCGTGGGATTCGACCCCAACCCTGGTTGGGATGTATACTCTTTATCGATCACTTTATATCTCATTATGAGGAGTGTTGGGTGACATCAAATTTTGAGATTTGGAACATAATGACTGATAGGCCTGAAGTGTACGGGTCGTACAAGTAATACAGTGGCTCTTTTTGAAGCGGGAATGTCAAACCCCGCAGGGAATAAGTACGGGGTGAAACCTTTTACGGTGTTAATTTACTACAACTACAACAATAGGAACAACGGTGTGAAGAAAAGTTTGTGTTTTAGGGAATATATTTTTATACTAAACTAAGTTATCTATACGGTTAGTCTGAACTATGAAGGAGAGCATGCTGAGGCTACAAAGAACATGTAAAGAAATGAACTATTGATGTCGTGGTTTATCTTTTCCCCTGGTTTCTAATCGGAACTAAAGCCTGGATTAAAACTCTCGTATTTAGCAACTTAAGAATCATGAACCTTCCACCCTACATTTTCGTATTAAGAAGGAATTCAAGTTCTAGCTATACAAAACCGATTCCACACATGACTAACCGCGACTTTCAGGTATATTTCTATCTGAAGGTAAAATCCAATTCCCAATTTTCCCAAACCAGAAAAGATCCATCCTATTAATTCACAACTTTCAATTTCTTGCCCTCTCGGGTGAAACCGGACTTTTTGGATTTACATTAACATTGGCTAGATATTAACGTAGTAAGAACAAGAATTAAATAGAACAACCATGGAAGAAAAGAAAATAAACCAGCAATTCAATGACCAGTTTCAACCACAATAGTTCATAACCTCGGCCAAAGAAAGAAAATTAGCCACTCATTTGTGGATTGAACATCGTTAAATGAATGAAATCCTTAAACAATTGAAAGGAAGAAGAAAGGGATAGAAAAACCCTAAATTTCGTCCTCAAAGCTGCCTGTAACCACGTTCTTGCTCCACCAGTGAATAGGTAAAATGAGCCTAAGTGTTTCTATTTATACTAGGGATAAATTTTCCGAATAACAAGCAACGTGTCCGCGGGTGCATCGCGAACACCCTCCGTGACACGCAGTCTCTCTGGAAATTGTTCGCCAGGTAATTGCTTCCAAGCGCGTGGCCGCGGCATGCATCGCGGAGCATATTAGCGTGCCCGCAGTCATCCTTGGACCCTCTCACGGAAATGCAAAGTCTGGAGAATTTAATCTCAACGTGGCACGGCCTGATCGCGGACCCTCACTGGAATTTATTGGAATTTTCCATCCCGAGCGATGCATCGATGACAGTATGTCTGACTCCATCAGCGAGCCCTTGCGATCCTTGCTTCACCAACCGCTTCCTTGCTCGTTTTCGAGTTCATCTTCGATTTCTCCCAACATGTCATTTTTCTTCATCAAAAGCATGTTTTCCCTACAAAACAACGCTAATCATGTTGGTTAGTATAAAAATCACATAGTACAATTTACATGAGAATGTACACACATTATTAGACAAACAAGGCAAACGTTATACATTTGAGTATCGATTTGGCATATAAATATGCCCCTTATCAATGACTCAAGATTTGAAAATATAAATCATATAACTTGTCATGGTTGAAATCGTAAGTGAAAACTCATAAACAGATCATTGGGTCAATTACGCTCTAAAACTTAACATCGCCAAATGATGAACATGAGTAGTGAAATCATGGAGAATAATGGGAGACTCGTCATATCCGACAACCACCATGTATGAGAAATATGATGATCCACGTCTTCACGTGCAGGAGAGCCATCTTAAGCCTTGCTAGAGCAGACGAATAAGGTGTGATATCATGGCATGCCCTCCCGATTAAGGAGAAACACTCTCTTGAGAGGTCCCAATAAAATATATCCTACGTTGGCGTAATTGGAGGAGCGGGGGACATTGGAACCCTAGCCTACTCAATGCTAAACTATTCAAAAAATATGCATATTTCTCTATAATCATATTCTCAAAAACATATCTTATATCGAGTATTGGGAGTCTTGACTCCAAATCATACTTGTCTCAAAAAGCTGATCTTGTTAGCCTTGTCTAAATTCACAATAAGCATATTTAACATTGCATGGAGTGCCCAAATCACAAAATCATGAATACTAGAAATAGATTTCATAATGTCAAAATCAGCGGGATCATAACTTAGAGTTCATAAACATTCATGCATTCTAGATAACTCGTTATGCTTGAAATCATTGATCATAGGCTTGAATTTTATAAAACATACATAATAGGGCTTAATTTCTAATGACTTGTAAACATAAATTTATGATCAAATTGAGTGTAAAAATCTTTTCCCGGTAGACTTAAATCATATATTAGAACATGAGGGGATTAGACCCATAAACATATCATAGATAATTCCATTGAATTGGGTTAAAATTCTAGAAATCAATATAGTTGATTAGAAACTTGAATTCATGAATTAGAGGGAAAATTTGGGAAGTAAGGTGGAAGAAATACCCCATTCATGGTCCTACATACAAAATGCGATCTCTAAATTTGGTCTTGAAAGCCTAAGAATTGGGGAAGAAATTTAGGAGGAACTCTAACTTGATCTTAAGGAGGAGACTTTGAATTCAAAGCATGAATGAGAGTATAATGACTTAGGGTAATTAGCCCTCCTAAAACACTCATTAAAATGACAAAACGATGTCACATAGGGATTAGGGAGCTTGGGAGATTACAAAATTCCCCACGAAAGTGTCATGCCCCACCTTAGGAAGCAGAACTGGCACCTAATGGCACATTGAGCTCTTAAGCGACTGGGTGAGACCCATACACTTCTTGTGCATGCTAGCGGCACATAGCAAAAAATAAAACGGCTATGTCTTAGCTATAAATATGGCCTCGGGCCGACAAAGGCCGTAATGTAAACCTGCGCAAAAACAGCTAACCCAACAAGTGCAATAACAATATCATCCTATGCGGGCCGATAAGACCACTATGCTGTCAATAGGTATTATAACTAGGCCCCATGCGGCCAAAACTCAAACCACAACACATATAGGCCTCGCATGATCAACAATGCACCAATAACTATAAATTGTAGTCTTCAAGCCTTTAAGAGTGAAATATTTATGGGGATAAGGCCTAGCCTACCCAAAGCTATATAACAAAAGGCAGAGACAAACCTCTACTATCTGGAAACTCCCAAGGAAAGGAGGGCGACCAATCTCACGGCTTTGTATAGCGCTAAGGAGGTCAAGAAACCTTTCTATCTGAACCTGCAGACAAATATGTAGAGTCCTATGTGTGGACGTCAGTACAATACGTATCGAATATGTAAGACAATAATAATAACTGAATAGGCGATAAGAGGCTAGTAATTAGCGGTAAGGGCAGTTAACTTGTATGATATCACAACCATAACCTGCATCTAGTAAATAATTATACAAATAGGAACTTAAGATGAATGATTATATGTTCATAAACTATATCTAGCAAGAAAGTATACAAAAAAGAATGTAACCTGGCCCCCATAGACTGAAGATACAAGCAACGAAATAACCTGCTTGAACCATAAACCCTAGCAAGTTCAAGCAAACTATAACTCTTATCTGTTCCACTGTAGTCCCATGGGCAAGATGCAACTAAGGAAGTATACTCGACCTCCAAGACTGTATCCGAGCCTTCTGGGCTTCTACAACTGCTCGAGCCATTTGGGCTCCTATAAGCTGTATTTAAGCCTTTTGGACTCCTATAACTATCGAGCCATGCAGGCGCCTGCGGCGTATATGAGCTGTCCGAGCTCCTGTGATTGTATATGAGCCATTTGGACTTCTATAACTGTATATGAGCCATCTGGGCCCCTGTAATGTATATGAGCCATCTGGGCTCCTATGACATTATACGAGCCATACAGGCTCTGTGCTGGCATATATGTGCCATCGAATCGTGTTGTATATGGTATGCAGGCTCCTGTAACTGTTAGTAATGCCAACTTAGACCGCTAAGGGAGGCTGGCAAGGACACAAGACTTCAAATGGCTCTCTGGGACTTATATGATTTGCTTGCAACTTTATATGTCCTGACCATTATATAGCCCCGTAGGCATTCATGATTATCGCTTCTTCTTGACGATCTATAACATGATGACAGGCCTAACGCCATACTACGTGTCGCTCAGTAGGCGTACATGGTCCTTTAGGCCTAACACCAACATGCACTCCTGTAGCCTCCCATGATGGCGGCTAATAGGTGTATTCTAATATGTGTTCACATCTAGTCGAGATAGTCATGGAAGTAATTATAAAATCAGCTGGCTCAGAAAGGAAAACACGAAGATGCAGGAGGTGACTTGGCGATACTCTGAAGGGCATACTAGTACAATAGTTGTTCATAAGTGGACAACAAGGTCGTAGGTGCCCAATTATATGGTTCCGCGCCTAGAATGACTACGAGGCTGTAATAGCTGGATATGATTCTGGGCGATCCAGCCTAATAGTCCTATGGGTAGTCACAATAATTATTAACCAAAAGGGTAAACCATAATACTAAGGTTCTGGTTTGTAGGCATCAATCTGGTCAGTCCTAACAACATATGGCTCATGAGCAATGCAGCCCGAGTAGGTAGGTATACTCGGACTTACCCTTCTAGGAAATATATGCGTGGGCATGTCGTAGCCAGAGTTAGCCGGAGCGTTAGCCCACATATAACGATAAGATACTTATTTTAGGATATGCACTGATCCATCAGACTTCTGACAACTAGGGTGGTTTTCTTGAGAGATCAATATGACCAACTATAAGTCGAAAAGAAGGCGCTCACGGTAATTGTGATGGGTAATTCACCTATAAAGCTACCAGAGTTCATCGAGAAAACTGCGGGTGCCCTTGACTCGAAGATAAGGCATTCTATCCTGATTCTAGTCCTGTAGGCGTCAGGTACGCCTGTGGCTTCAATACACGAGCTTTGCCTCTACATATAGGCATCTAATAGAAAGATATGACTCAAGCTATGCCTTATGACTCCTAACCAAAAAAGTATGCTAACAATTAGCCACAATCCTCTTTTGGCCTCAGTATGGCAGCAAAACGTTACTAGTCTCTCTAGGAGGTAAATAACTGAACATGGGATCTCTTTGTCACTTTAGCGATAGTCAAAACTGAATATAATCTTTCTAGACAAGGGATACTATGTTACAACCTCTATTCATCTCATAGAAGCTAACCAAAAATGTATAATCATAAGCTACTCAAAAATTACATATCATATTAACTATACAATGAGAATAACTTTCAAAAGGTTAGCCTTAACATAACTCAATTGCCGAATTGACTCAATCCAATCTCTTGCGATCAAGAAATCATAATCCCTCCGTATTCTAGCTTTTATGTAAAGGAAGTAAAGCTATTCTAATTAAAGAAATATATCCGGCAACATTGAATATGAACCTAGCGATCACAAGTCATGCTACGCCCAATACGGCCAAAAAAGCCTACAAATATTAGAGAATTCAGAAGGTAGGAACACTTAATTATTACCTATAGATGATTAGGAGTTGATTAGAAGTGATTCTAGGACTTTTACTCGGCGGGATTCCATCGAGGCAAGACCAATTTCAAAATTCAACTCTATAGATATGTTCTTCGTAGGCACGGGAATCTTTGAAAAATTTGTGATTAAACATGATTTAGCGGTGTAATTTGACTTCACTTTGATGAAATTTATGTGAAGAAATCGCCTAGGCTGAGGGTCCTCCTTTGAAATCTTTTAAAATTAATTACATCTCACACTTATATATATATATATATATATATATATATATATATATATATATATACACAAACATACTTGTCACGCCCCACCTTAGGGGGGTATGGTAGCACACAGTGCCCTACTAGGATACGAGCCCTGCCGGTGCTAAGCCTAAGCACTTCTAGTGCACGGCGCTCTAACTCGATTTACGGAATCGCGGGCTATATAGCGAGTACATAATACAGCCCCCGACCAACTGAGCCTATAGCCACTGTACAACAACAACGACTAACAAGAATCTTATCAACATAAGGGAACCTCTGCGGGCCGACAAGGCCACCATGCTGACTAGTTATTTCTAAATTAATGTAACAAATGCTGAAAAGCTACGTGACCATAAAGGTCACCACTACTAACTGGATAAGACCCCACACGAACAACATAAACAACTAAACATACGCACGGCCCCACCGGCCGGCACAACTAACCCACCGGGGAGATATATACACCAATCTGCGAGGCCTCTAAGAATGCGATAAGATGGTGGGACGGGGCCTGCGACCTGCCCGTACTATACAACAAAGAAATAATGATATAAACCTCACGAATATCAAGCTCCGGATGACGGGAGCTTATGACTCTGCCTTAGGATAGGATCACGAGGATGACCTCGTCTATAGGTACTGTGAGCCGTAATCACGGCGCCCCAAACGGGCGTCGGTACCACTAGTACAGTATGCAAAGCAAACTGAACATAATTGAATATAAACAACAATGCTAGTAAATGCTGAATAGTAGAAAGTATACAGCTATGCAGACTAGAAAGGATTTGGAATCGCTTATACGTAGGAAGGTAAGGTGAATCATACACAATCGTCATGGTGATCTGCTTGTTTATCGGCTAATAAATAACATATATATACATATATAACATACAAGGACCTATACCAGCCCCCATAATTGAACATAATTGAATATAAACAACAATGCTAGTAAATGTTGAATAGAGAAAGTATACTGGCTTGTCTAGACAGCGATTTGGAATAGCGATGTGTCCTTAGCTGTCTGAAGCATACGCAATCACTTTACCGTGATGCATCAACACACAACAACCTGATGCGTCACAATATACTGAATAACCCTCTGTACCTTCCGAGTAATGCTAACCTTCCAGGGCGGAAGTTAATATGTCTTTTAATTCTTGGAAACTCTTATCACGTACCTCTGTCCACTAAAACTTCTTGCTACCAACGTCAACTTAGTTAGAGTCTTGCTATAGTGGAGAATCCTTTAACAAACCTTCATAGTACCCTGCTAATCCCGAGGAAAACTGCAGACGATTAGGAGTGGTAGTGGGCCATGTTTTGGCCTTCTATTTTACGCATGTTTGTATCTGACATCAGGAAACTGTCACACCCCAGAAAGCTACCGAATTCAGCGGAAATTCACATTTGGAGGAAACTTAGCATACAGGCGAGCGGTCCTTGAGAATTTGGAGCACTGTCGTAAATGAGCCTGGTGGTCTGCCTCTGAACGAGAATACACCCAGGTATCATCGATAAATACTATCACGAACAATTCCAGTTATGGTCTGAGTCTTGTTCATCGGGTACATAAATCTTGTTGGGGCATTCGTCAACCCAAAGGACATAACTAGGAGTTCAAAGTGGCCATATGGGGTCTGAAGGCTGTTTTGGGAATGTCTCTTTCACAAATCGAACCTGATGTATCCGGACCGTAAGTCAATCTTGGAGAAATATCGGCCCCACATGGCGGTCAAACAAATCATCTGTGCAGGAAGCGGATACTTATTCTTGAGCTGTGACCTTATTAATTCTTAGATAATCTTTGCACATACGGAGTGAGCCGTCCTTTCTCACAAAGGAACCGGCGCACCCCAAGGGGAAGTACTCGGCTAATAAACCCATTATCTATGAGATCTCCATTGCTCCTTTATTCTCACGAGTTTAAGGAGCCGTACGATACGGAGGAGAATGATATAGGTTGAGTGCTTGGTAGCAAGTCGATTGCAAAATCTATTTCCCTTTTACGGGAATACCAGGGTAGCTCATACGGAAATACATCAGAATTCATTCACCACTTGGAACTAACTGGAGTGTCGGAGGCTCTACCCGGAACATCCTGAACTCGCTAGGTGGTAAATACATCCCTTAGCTATCAACTTCCTTGCACAGAAGGTACGAAATAAACCTACCTTTAGTAGGCGTGCTGCCCTTCCACTCTCGCGGTGCCTCCCTTGGAAAGAGGAATCGGACCATCTTGGTCCAGCATTCTATGTTGGAATAGCATGGCACCAGCAATCCATACCCATAATGGCATCGGAATCAATCATCTGTAGTTCTACCCGGATCTCCCAGCCAAATCTGACGATCAGTAACCTCTACTATAAACCCTCGATAAATCACATAGCTATAATGGAGTCACTTGAAGCGGGTGTGAATGCGAAAGGGATCTTGTAGCAGTGCAGTGCCTTCTTTGTTTTCCGAGCCACAAATGGGTTGTAGCATGAGACAAAATGGACCTTGGATCAATCAATACATAAGCGGGGTGAAGCAAATAGTCATCATACCTATTACCACATCTGGAGACGCCTATGATTCCTGTCTCCTGGTAAAGCATAGGTACGACTTGAGCCCTGCGAACTAGGAGCTCCTGATCTACCTCGGCCTCCTGGCCGAACCTGAGGGCCGACACTGCGAGGATCTTTGGGCTCGCGGCCTGTGATGCTTTCCCCGTCACAGCTATCTCGGCTACCTTTGTCCCTGGCCGGACAATCTTGCATCCTATGTCCTTCACAGCACATATATAACACCACAATGGAGCCATATGCGCAAGCTCCGAGGTGAGTCGATTGCAAATAGGGCGGGGGTGGAAATGTGTATCCTCTCTATTCTACCCTCCTTTGATGAGGAGAATCCCTTTGTTAGAGCCACTCTGAGACCTGGCCCGACCACGGCGGCGGATAAATCTCTACCTCTCGGTGCAGTGCGAAGGTAAGGGGTCTGGGTGGCCTATCAAAACCCGTGGCCTATCGGAAAACCGTGGCCTATCGGAAAGTCGTGGCTATCGGGAAAGCCGTGAGCCTAGGCCCTCTCTAAATCTCCCCCTTTTGAATATCATCAAATCTATCTCTGTGACGCTGCTCCTAATTTGTATGTCCTCTTTGTCACATTCTGCTTTGCAGTCTAAGGCCCTCAATAATTAAGGCAGAGTGCCTTTCGGGCAATGTCCATATCTTCCCCAATGTAGCTGTCATGCATTCCTCAATGTATTAGGGTTGAGACCCATAATAAAGCGGTGGACTCTAGATGGCATGAAAAATTGTCCACAAAGATGGAGCATGAGGGCTAAGGAATGAATGCGTAGGGCATATGCACGTACACTCCTTGCCCACTTGCTCTCGTGTAGAAGCGGTCCATCCAGGGCCTGTCGACCTCCGTGGCAAATAATGGTCCGGGAAGGCCTCACGAAAAGGCTGGACCGGAGTCGGAGGGGCAACATCTCCCTATTTCGAGACTCTCGTACCACAACACGGCAATGTCTTGCAACGAGAATAACGTAAGTCTCAAGCGGTGCAGTAGGTGTTGCATGCATGATCCGGAAAGATTCTGCATTTGGTTTGAGAAATCTTGGGGTCCTCTACCTGATCCGACCACAGCGTGGGCGACCTAATGCCAAAAATTCCACGACCTCGAGGCTGCGGATCCGCCAGTGGCTCTTGCTGTGCAGGTGTCACTAGCCGGCGGCGAGTGGCCATCATTTGTTCCAACATAAGCTTTGCCTTTGCGGACTTCTGATCGGATGGTGTAGATGGGAGGCTATCGGAGGTGGTATCCGTCCTGAGAATGGCTCTGATGGGATGGGGGCTGGCAAAGAGAAGGCTATGATGATGCCTATATATCTCACTAGATTGATCGATTCATGAAGTTGAGGCATCCTAAGTGCCTTCTCCTCCTGTGATATCTATACACTGTGTTGAGTGTCATTGGTCTGCCATTTTAATGCGCCAAACAAAGAGTATGATAAGTTATGAGGACTCAACCCTATCTTGTCTTGCTCTATGGCACGAATGAATATGAAGGAAGAGTAACCATCCTATTATGCCTTACTTGACCTCCTGCCTATATTATGTGGTGTACAACGCATCCATAGACAAGACTCTACTTAACATGGCTTGCAGACTCCTGGGACACAACTTTTTAACTCGATACCAAGTTTGTCACACCCACGCAGGGTATGGCCAGCTGCACAGTGCCCTGCTAGGATCTGACTGAATTTGCTAAAAGCCTAAGCACTTCTAGTGCACACAGCTGGCTCTAACTCGATTTACGAAATCAACAAGCTATGTATTGTAAATATAGCCCCCAGGCACGCTAGGCCTATAGCCGTACGTACAACAACAACGGCTAACAAGGAATCTCATCAACATAAGAGAGCCTATGCGAGGTAAACAAGTACCATCTTTGACTAGTTATTTCTAAATTAATGTAACAAATATTAAACAACTACGTGACCGACAAGGTCACCACTAATAACTGGATAGGGCCCCACCGACCAACATAAACAAGCCCAAGCATACTGCCACGGCCCCACACGGCCAGCACAACTAACCCTGGGAGATATATGTCACCAAGCCTCTAAGAATACGTGGGCAGATTCGAGGACGGGGCCTCGACCTACCCGTACTATACAACAAAGAAATAAAATAAACCTCTAGTTGTCAAGCTTCAGATAGCCCAGGAGTGATGGTATGCGGCCCCCAGCTGGAATCACCAGGGATCGGCTCCTCATCTATAGGTACTGCGAGGCAAGTAATGCGGTGCCCCAAATGGGCGTCGATTACCCTTTGAGGTACCGATCATGTAAAGCAAACTGAACAACTGAAGATTAAAAACAATGCTAGTAAATGCGTAGACGAAGAGTATCCAGCTGTCTAGACTAGCGGATTTGGAATAAGCTTATGTGCAGGAAGGTAAGGTAGAATCATACTTGTCGTCATGGCGAGGCTAACATTTATCGGCTAATAAATAACATATATATACATATATAACATACAAAGGACCTATACCATCCCGCATAAGCCGGAAGGTTCCAGCCAACACACAATCTATATACCCCTACTCGGTCAAAACCATCCAAACAAATAAGTCACTCCACTCACCTTCTAACTACGAGCACCTTCTTAGGCCCCTGGGTATGTAGCCTTGGGCTCTCTGGGCCCGACTATAACTTTGTATCTGAGTCCGGAGGACTCTGTATCTATGTATGTCTGTATCATAAGCGTAAAGCGCCCCACAGGCGCAAGCGCTCGGCGAGGGTAAGCTATAATGCTATGTTGATCGGCTAATATGGGGAATCTTTGCATCCCATCTTCGTCCTACTGCAGACGACATGCCACTCCTTGGAGTGACGTATTCTCACCCTCTAGAGGGTGAGTCGGCTAATATTAACCACAGGGCGGAAGGAAGCTCTAGGGGTGCCCTCGTAGCACAAACAAGTTTCAACAAACAATAATAATCACATATAGCAAGCATGTTCGATATGAAATACTATAAATTCTAATTTCTTATTCAGAGCTCTTTTACGCGTTAAACTGATTCTCATACTGAGCTATACTATATCTGAGATATTATCGTATCGTATTGCTTTACTAACTTTATTACGAATATATCATAATATTATAAAACATGCTTTCGATTCATCTCTTTTGGACTCAATTCTCGACTCGAATTACTTTTTCTATAGTTCACGCTATTTGCTATACTGAATTACTAACTTGCCGAAGGAACTAGCTTTGCATACCTTCGTTTCGGATTTCCCGACTAACTGGCGTAGCTCGATTAGTACTTCTGCTATTTCTCCAAGCTTGCATTCATATATATGTCAATTAGAACTAAATACGCTAATATTTTGAAAGAAAATATCACTTTCAATATATATATAGCCAAAACTTTGGTTTATCGCAGTCCAAAAACTCGCTATTTCTCGAAAGTCCAGAAGGGAGAAATACTCACTTTAGGGCTAGAAGTATGTTGACACTAATTTGGAGCAATTCCACTTACCTTAGCTTGGTAGAACGATGATTCGTAAATTTGAAGTTCCACGAGCAAATCACAGTAGGAATGCTCTGGCGCTAATACTTCGGTATACGGAGTTAATTTGAGTTTGGACGCGTTTGACGGTGTAATCGGAAGAAATTTCAATGGATCCTCCGTACCCTCTGTTTTCTGGTTGTGTTCTGGAAATAAAATGAGGAAATAAGTTAAAGCAAGTGGAGGCTTTATATATAGTTGGGACCTTTAAATTAGCATTAAGTTGAATGCGATTTATAGAAATCGCATTTGCCTTACACGACGCGCCGACTTGGCGCTTGTCAGATTCCCCCGGGCCTTTTCTAGCATGTATGGCATTCTAAAACTCTTAACCAACATGCGAATAGGCCATCTACATGTAAAAAATTTACGAGGTGCTAACAATACTTGAGGCGGTGGAAGGGTCCATGTGCGCCCCCATCTCTTCCACCCGCCTTTCGAACACCCTCGTGCGTTTTCCACCCTCGAGCCTTCTCCTGCTCGCGTCATACTCTGTACTCTCAACATGCACCGCACGCATTAGTTAAACGATGAAAACTTATGAGATGCTAACATAAGTCAATCTTAAATTGAACAAGCTGGACATCCGGTGATACACGTGACGGGCCGTCACATACTTATGATGCGTCGATCTCGGCATCGACCTTATCCATGGAAGTGGTTCTGGCTATTTAGTGATGATCGATGATGAGCATCACTCCGACGACAGTTTGTTAAACCAACCGTCACACCCAGACATGAGGCTTCAACCGAACAGAGACACTTTCGATGGTCAGTCGCTAGGGCGACGAGTAGTCACTCTTATAGATCAAGTGTTGATGTTGGCCACGACGGTTTGGTCACTTTCCCTGACAGCCATCATTTCTATAGTCGAAGCCATGACGATAGAGCGATGGGCCATCAAGAGGTTTACGGTTCATCAACTCCTTTATCATCCTGTTTGCACCAAACTACAACTTGATTATTTTTCTTCGAGCCATTTTGAGACTTGATTACAATATCTCCCTCTAAACATTCATCCTCAAATGTTGATTTAAACCTAGTGGAAGACTGGAAGAGGCGAAAATCCCAAACTAAGCAACCATAGTTAAAAAGCCCAGCGAGTGACTGAATCGGATCGATATACGGGGCGAGCGAATTCATGAAACATACATGCATGCAATGACACGAAAGGAACTTAGAGACATGAGCTTGGCATGAAATTGAATAGAGTAAAGGAGAGCTGGTACCTTATGATGGGCTGAAAGTGGAAGGTAAAAGATGCGGGTATCTAGCCATCATATCTTCTTCGGCTTCCATGTAGCTTCCTCCATAAGTTGATTTCTCTTGCCTGTACACCTTTATTGGAAGCTACTTCCTTATTCCTTAACCACGAGCTGACGATCGAAGTCTCAATCGGAACCTCTTCATAGCTAAGGATATGCTTCACACCTATGCTCTCCACCGGAATAACTATGGTTGGGTCACCAATGCATTTCTTCAACGAGTGATACATGGAAAGCTGGGTGCCTGGGAAGCTAACTCTATTGGTAGCTCCAACTCATGTGCTAGCTTTCCAGCCCACCTAAAAATCCTATTAGGACCAATATATCGGGGACTAAGCTTCCCTTTCTTTTCAAACCTCATCACTCCTTCATGGAGATACCTTCAAGAATCACCCAATCGTCAACCTCAAATTCTAACTCTCTCCGCCTAACATCCGCATATTATTTGGAAACTTCAAGCTATTTTCAGCCTTTTTCTAATAGGCAGAACCTTTTTCATCACCTCATGAACTAAATCTGTAGCCCTATAAATCTTAGCCTCACGTACCTCAGACCATTCAATAGATCATCTACACCTACGCCCGTAAAGATCCTCAAATTGATCCATTTGAATGTTGGAGTGATAACTGTGTGTAGGAAAACTCAATGAGAGGTAACTGATCATCCCAACTACCCTTGAAATCAATCACACACACTCTCAAAATATCCTCAAGAGTTTGAATGGTTCGCTCAACTTGACAATCTTGCTGCAGGTGAAAAGGTTTGTGCTACTTCACTTGAGTACCAAGGCTTATGAAACGACCTCCAAGAATTAGTGTAAACTGAGTACCCTATGCGAGATAATGGACAAAGGAACTCCAGTCAACTGAACTTTCTCACGAATGTACAATATAGAATAATCCTCCATTGAATTGGTAGTTTCGGCTAGGTAGAAATAAGTGATTTGGTTGACTGTCCACAATAACCCATATAAAGTCATACTATCGATAAGTATAAGGCAAACATATAATAAAGTCCATATTGATCTCTTCCCATTTCCAAGTAGGAATGCTAATATCCTAAAGCATACCCCTAGGTCTCGTGCTCAACCTTCACTTGTTGGAAATTTAGACACTTAGCCACAAACTCCGCTGTCCTTCTTCATGCCATTCCCCCAATAGACTTCCCATAGATCACAGTACATTTTGGTGGAACCAAGATGGATAGAGTACCTGGAGCCATGAGCTTCGCTCAACATCTGCTCTCTCAAGCCTTCCAGTAGAGGCACACACAATCGGCCTAATATCAAGTATACCATCTCTCCCTTGGAGAAAACCTCCACTTTTGATTCTGAACAACATCATTCAGCTTCACTAGGATAGGATCCTCATATTTCCTAGCTTTAACATCCATCACAGTGAATATTGATCCATTTTGAACAATAACACCATCATCCGTCGAATCTGTAACGCAAACCCCCAAATGAGCAAGCCTATGGACATCCTTCACCAACTCCTTCCTCCACCCTCCAACATGAGACACACTCTCTGGAAACCTACTAAGAGCATCTGCCCTCACATTGGCGCTCCCGGATGATAAAAGACACTCATGTCATAGTCCTTGAGAAGTTCTAGCCATCTCGTTTGCGCAAATTTAGGTCCTTCGGTAGACACATGCGAAGGCTTTTGTGGTCCGTGAATACATCCACATGCACCCCATACAAGTAGTGCCTCCAAATTATCAAAGCAAATACTACAACTACCAATCTAGGTCATGTGTCGGATAGTTCTTCTCAGCAAGTCTTAAACTATCTAGAAAAATACACAATGACCTTACCATCTTTGCATCAACACACAACCAAGACCAACCTTAGAGACATCACAATCTGAACAAAATAATTCATACCATCTGGTAGGGTCAATATTGGGGCCTGAAGTGAGTCAAGTCTTTAATTACTGAAAACTTATCAAAAGAATCCGACCACCTAAATTTGACCTTAACTTCTTGGCCAACAGTCGGCCCGGTCTTTGTGGATAAGAATCCCTCTATGAAGACCTCATGTAGTAGCTAACTAAACCCAAAAGCTCTTAATATTCGTAGGACTGAAGGGGTCCTAGACCAATTCTTCACTACTTATATCTTAGAGTCCACACCGCACACCCTCACTAGAAACTATATGGCTCAAAAATGTCACTGACTTTAGCTAAAACTCACACTTGTTGAATTTAGCAAACAGTTTGCGATCCTTGAGGGTCTGCAATACAATCCTCAAATGAGTGGCATGCCCCTCCTCTCTTTGAGAGTATTTGAGGATATCATCTGAAGACATAATCACTAACATATCCAGATGCGCATGAACACTATGTTCATCAAATCATAAAAGGCGCGAGGAGCATTTGTTAGTCCAAAAGACATAGCTACGAACTAATCTTGGCCATAGAATCACGAGAGCTATCTTTGAAATGTCACTCTCCCTAACTCTGAGCGGATGGTAACCGGATCTGAGGTCTATCTTTGAAAAGCACTTGGTACCCTGAAGCTAGTCAAACATGTCATCAATCTGGGGAGGGGATACTTGTTCTTGATTGTGACCTTGTTCATTGTTGATAATCCAATGCATTATAAGGAAACTATTCTTCTTCCAAACAAAGAGAACTTAGGCACCCTACAAGGATTTACTAGGCTTGATGAAATCCTTATCTAAGAGATCTTTCAAATGCTCTTTCAACTCCTTTTAGCTTTCGAGTGGAGCCATTCTATAAGGAGGAATAAATATGAGGCTTGCGTATCAAGAAGAAGGTCAATACCAAAGTCAATCTCGCTCGGAGGGACTTCTGATAGATAATTTGGAAACACCTCCGGATATTACAAGGACAGACTGAAGAGTCGAGGTTTTGGATGTAGAATCCTGACTTAGAACTAGATGATACACACAACCCTTAGAGATTATCTTCTTGTCCTTAAGATAGGAAATAAAAGGACCTACAGGCACAACTAAACTACCCTTCCACTTGAGGATTGACTCACCTAAATTGGAACTCTATGGTATGGGTTCTATAATTGATTGAGGCATAACATGCATGTAACAAATTCATACCGAATATAATATCAGGAAGTCGTCATGTCCCAACCCCACTAGGTCGATTTGGTGACTTTACGAAAAATCGTGATAGGGCAATTTCTGTAAACCTATCAAGCTAAAACTGACTCAGTGACAGGAGTAGAGACTGAGAAGGGTTTTGAAAGGATTCGGGGCGGCTCCAAAACTAACACCAGCATAAAGAGTCACGAAAGATAAGGTAGCCATTGGATCTAACAATGCATACACATCAAGATGGAATACTCGTAACATACTAGTGGCCACATCGGGAGAGACCTCCCACTCCTGGCGAAAAGATAGTGCATAGAGCCTATTACCGGCGTTGTCGCCACCTTGAGATAGAAGAGGTGCCCTACTAAGGTGGGCGAGCTTTGGAGTTGCGATGTGGAGCAGGGCATGGCCCCTAATGTAGCCCTAACTAGCTAAAGGACAATCCCTGTGCATATGCCCGAGCTTCCCACACCTGAAGCAAATATCACAGACAACCAAGAAGCACTCACTAGGGTGCTTCTGCCACACTTCCTACTAGTTGGAAAAAGTGTGCTCTCTACATCATGCTCCTCTGGTCCTAGCTCCTCTGGTCCCTAGAGCCTGACACTCTACCTCTCTAATCTCCTCAGGGTCTACATGGAATGCTAGCTGATGAGGGAGATGGGGCTGATGACCTCTAGTGGAACTGAGGTCGATGCCCACCACCGAACCTCTGCTGAAAGTGCCCATGAGTCCCTTTCCTAGCCCTCTTGGCCTTTCTCTCCTTCTCCTTCATCTGCTTCGCCTCTATCTTATGGGCATATATGACCAATCGGGTGAAATCTATGTCGCTAATCCATATGACGGTCCTGCACTCTTTGACAGTGAATCTGCCACTCCATTCACAAACTTTCTCATACGATCCCTCGGGTCAGCAACCATCTATGGTGCATGCTTGGACAATCGGGTAAACTCTAAGGCATAATCTGGAAAGTTCTGTGGTTCTGCTTCAAATTGACGATCTCCACCGCCTTTGCCTCTCTCAACTCCCTAGGGAAGAACCTGTCCAAAAAATCATTCACGAACTCATCCAAACTCACAGGAACTGCTCCAACCCCCCTACTATCCTTCTACTAATGGAACCATATGTGAGCAACCCCTTCAGCTGATAGGAGGCTATGTTTGTGCTTGCCTCTCCAGTCACCCCTATAATCTAGGTGATCTTCTACACCTCATCAATAAACTCATGTGGGTTCTCATCCACTTTCGGCCCAATAAACTCATGTAGGTTCATCTTGAGGAAGTCTTGCACTCTCATCGCTGCTGTGTTCCCATCATGGGGAATATAGGACACTTCCTAATGATTGACCTGAGCGGTCATGAACTATGCAATTATCTGAAATGTGCCCTGAACTCGGCATGACTGACCTCCTCGGGTAAGGGATCTGCTGGAGCTGGTGGGGCTGACATGTGCCCATCTCCATTGCCATGGCCATTTCCATTGTCATTTCTCCTTCCATTTACTCAACATGGAGGCATATTTCTACAAACACGTATAGCACGAGTTAGAGGAATAGAGAGGTACTTCATCGCACGACATAAATCATGAAAGATAGGAAATTTCCTAACACATCTTGTAGCCTCTTCCCCATAAGTATGACGTGTTTGACACCCAAAGAAAATACTCTACTCAACGCAACTTTCAAACATCCTAGGACACACCTAAACCTTTAATCTGACACCAAGTTTGTCACGACCCGAGCTGGGACCCCGGTTAGAGACATGGGATCTAGAACCATGAATGGCTTCAAGCTAACTCATGGTACATACATAGTATGACTTAAGAGCATAAAAAAGCGAAAATAAACATAAACATGAATAAGCGGAAAACTAAATATCATAAAGCGTATATGAAAGCGATAATGTTTCAATGCTGAATCACAAAATTGAGCATGCTAAGTCTATGTATGAAAAGCCTCTACTATCTAATGAGATGCTGGAACAAGCCCCCAGCTAACTCCAAGTATGAAACTGAAATGACATAATCAACATAATTAAAAGAGAATGTCATGACAGATGAAGACCTCTTCAGGGCTAAACTGGACAGAATACAAATCATTCAATCAAGCATGATCATCACTCACCACATTCATAAGCTGAATCACACAAGCCTTAATGAATAACTTTTTAACTGAAAATCTGGCCTAACAAGGGCTAAACTGGACTGATAGGAGAAAAGCTATTGGCGAGACTAAGCTGGATCACCTGAACCTATATCATGAGACGATATAGCATAGAGTATATGGTCAGTACTTGGAATTTACTAAGTATGTAAGGTAGCTAAAATGTGCTAGTAAAACGTTAACTGAAATCATGCTTATAAGTCAAATAGATCATGAAAGTAGGGACTGTATGCTAAAGGCCATATATCTTGGATATACATAATCATAAGTTGTTTATCATAACGGAACATAATGACCCAAGATTTGAAAATATCAATCATATAACTTTTCATGCTTGAAATCATAAGTGAGAACTCATAAACTAATCATTGGGTCAAATACTCTATAAAACTTAACATCATAAATTATGAACATGAGCAACTGAAATCATAAGAAACAATGGGAGACTTGTCATAACCAACAACCACCATGTATAAGCGCATGATGATCCCATGTCTTGCCCACATGGAGGAGATTCATCCTAATCCTTTAAAGGGCAAAAGACAAATAAGGTGTGATATCACAGTGTGCCCTCGGGCAGGGAAAACAATCTCTTGAGAGGTTGCAATAAGAAATATATCCTACGTCAGGGTGTAGTTAGAGATTGGGGACATCGAAACTCCTGGCCTACTCGGTGCTAAAAACTACTCCCAAAACATGCATATTTCTCATATAATCATATTCTTAAAACATAGCTTATATCTGAGTATTGGGAGTATTGACTCCAAATCATAACATAAACTGATATTGTTAGGTTTGGATAAATTCTTAATAAGCATACTTAACTTTGCATGGGCTTGCCCAAATCATAAAATCATGCATACTTGAAATAGAATTCATAATGTAAAAATCATAGATTCATATGTTGAGAGTTCATAAGCATTCATGCATTCTAGATAACTCATCATGCCTGAAATTACAGATCATAGGATTGAATTTTCATAAAATAGGGCATAATTTTTATTATCTTGAAAAAATGAATTTATGATTAATTGAGTGTAAAATCTTCCCATTAGACTTAAATCATATATTAGAATATGAGGAGATTATACCCATAAACATATCAAAGATAATTTTATAGAATAGGGTTAAAACCCTAGAAATCAATACACTTGATTAGAAACTTGAGTTCATGAATTAGACGGGGAAATTTGGGCATGAAGGTGAAAGAAATCCCCCATTCATGGCCCTACATACCTGGGAAATCTAATCTCTACACTAATCTTAAAATACCAAGAGAATTAGGGAAGAAATTAAGGAGGAACTCTGACTTGATCTTTGGAGAGAATTTGAATTCAAAGCATGAATGAGATTATAATGACTTAGGCTAGGTTAAACCCTCCTAAAACACTCAGTAAAAGGACAAAACAACATCACTTAGAGATTAGAAGCTCGGGAGATTACAAAATTTCCCTTTGAAGTCGGGCTGAAATTGAACAACTAGACATACTGATGATACACATGATGGGCGATCACATGTCTGACGGTTCGTCAGTCCCACTGTCGACCTTATCTAGGAAAGGGTTCTTGACTGGCCTAAGTGGCAGTGGAAATGATAGGCAGTCACTCCCACGACGGTCCGTCAATCCAACCGTCACATCCGGGACAAGAGGCTTCAACCCAACGGAACACATGACGGTTCGTTGCTAGGATGACGGGCCATCACCATCACCGCCAAGCCTCGAAAGTATCCATTACGGTCCATCACTTACCTAACGGCTGTCATTCCTACTGTTGGAACCATGACGCCAGTGTAATGGGCTGTCAAGAGGCTGATGGGTCATCGGCTCCTCCATCACCCTCTGCACCAGACCCTCAACTTTAGTTCTTTATCCTACAAGGATCCATTACAAGACTTGAGTTGTTACAATATCTCCCCCTTGGGATCATTCATCATCGAAAATATTGATTTAAACCTGTTGGAGGGCTAGGGAAGGAGCTGCAAATCCAAAAACATAACAACCATAGCTGAAAACTAATGAAGTGATGTACTCCTGAATGATATACATGAATGAACTAAATTTATGAAAAATACGTGCATGAAATGACATGTATAGAACTTAGAGACATGAAATTGAATAAAGTACAAAGGAGGAAACTAGTACCTCATGCTGGAACTAAGCCAGAAGGGAAAAGATGCGGGTATCTCAAAATTTGATGTCGCCCAAATTACACCTCGTAAATGAGATATAAAGAGGTCGAAGTGAAATATAGAACCCAACCAGGGTTGGGGTCGAATCCCACGAGGAATATGACGAGAACTTTAGTTAATGCGTTTAGCTAGTACTATCGGCTTACCTATTTCCTATGGGGGGAAGGTTTGAAACACAAAATAATAAACAAGAGTAAAGATTAGTAGATGCTTAATTCAATTTTAGTTGTATTCAATCAACAAGTTGACTAGGATTGTATTCCCCATGACTTCATAACCACAAGGCTTTTACACAAGTGATCTATTCCAGTGTTTCGCATGCAATATTGGTAAGTTAAATTCACCTAAATGGTTGGTCCCCTATCTAGATGATTATCACCATTCAACTTGGTCCGTATATGGGTGTATGCTTAATTAATCCTTACCCTTGATATAGGATTAACTATTCCCGGACAAGGTCAAGCTATTAGATGAGGGTTGATAGCCTAAAATCTCCATTGTTAGTTCCTTTTCCCATTCACTACCCCCTTGATCCAGTGAGTAAGAATAAGGATATTTCCAATGTTTGCAACCATTAAGAAGCAATTAAAATAAAGAAAAAAATAATACATGCATAAACCCCATTCAATATTCACTAAGTATTTTTACCTATGTGTGTTAATTCATCGTGGTTCCCACAACACTAGTTATGGGTTTAGCCACTCTTATTTGAATGATCACAATTACAAAATAAAGAAGAAATCATAATTGTAATTTACAAAGATTCGTAGAGGAAAACCACTTGAATTGAATAAATCACCAAAAATCGATGAACAAAACATCAATGTTGTTTTAATCCTCAAAATCAAGAACAAAATTACAAACGTTCTTTCTTGAACCAAGAATGATAGTTAACAACACCAAAATCCACATGAAAGTAGTAAAAATAAGCTGTACTTCAAAAATAAATCTAAATAATGTATTTATAGTTTCAAGAAAAACATTTCCCAACTAAAAACGAAATCCAGGTCGGCAGTGGTAACGGGCCAATTAACGACTCTTTAGGTCTCCCAACGAGTCGTGGCCAGTAAAATTGAGTTATCCTCGGCAACTTATCCAGTCATGGTAACAGGTCACCTAACGACTCGTTAGGTTAGGGCACGAATCGTTAGGTTCCTCGTGGCCATCACCAAATTCTCTAGTGTACCTCACGAGTGCCCCCAGCATCTCACAACGAGTCGTCACGTCTCCTGATGACTCGTTATATCTTTCATTGTCTTCCCTGATTTTTTTTCAGAAATTTTCGTCCTAGTCTTCACGACTGGTATAATGACTCATTACCAGATGTAACGAGTCGTGCCTTCAACTCGTCGGATACACTGGTTCTTCACATGAAAACTTGATCTCATCCCACGACTCCAGGAATGAGTCGTCCATTGGGACGATGACTCATGACCTGGGTAGCAGCATGCATTTTGGTCCATTTTTTCCTTACATTGCCCATTTCACGTTCCGGACTTGTTTTCCTGCAACACTTAACACAAACACATTATATCTACATAAACATACCCGGAATATGCATATTTTCTTGGTTTTAGGTATCGAAAGTGCCGTAAAATCACGGCACATCAACACCCTCAACTTAGAACTTTTGAATGTCCTCAGGAAAAAACAAATAAAATAAAACCACTACGACGCTTCAATCAAAAGAACTCTAGGAAACCTATGGTAGTCACATCTCTTAATCAAACCAAATTTTATAACCCCTCCTTTATCATTCAAAACCAAATCATAATGCATATGCAAAATTTTCAACCATGACACAGAGGAATCAAAACATGGCAATATACTGTCACTTGCAACCATGCAAATCATTCTATAACACTGACCCAGACAGTTTGCAAACGATTTTGTTGACCAAATGATCTTACCACGAAGAAGTCCTAGACTCACACAATGCATTTATGATCATATTAATATATTTCTCTTAGGACTAGGTAAAAACACACTAGCTCTCACAAAGAAATTCTAATTGTGTGCATGCAATACCATAAGCTTACCTTTACTTTCAATACCTCGATTTTCAGATGGGCTAACCAGGATCACAATTGGACTTTTTAATCTTGTAATGTAGGCTTCGGTTTGGGTATGGTACATATGCAAATAGTATCTTAACCCTCTTTGGCACTACACACACTTTGGCACCACTCTTAACCTTCTTTTTACATTTTCCCCTTGTTTTCCCTTTTCTTTACACTTGCTCCTACTTCTTTTTTTTTCTCTTTTATCTCTTTTGCAAGTACGGGTGCAATTTTTCTTTTTCTCTTTTTTTAAGCAACTTATTTTTATCAAAAAAATTCTCTCTTTCTTCATTATTGCACCCTGCACCCGCCCTTTTTATTCTCATTACCCAATTTCACTCCACCTACTTTTCTTAATCACCCCTATGATAGCCAACCTCAACTTTGGCAATTTGCCTGAGTTGAGGTTCACAGTGTCCAAGGAGGGACCAGGACCAAAACAGGTTCATTTTAATCAAACAGGAAGGTGAATTGGTGTTAACAAAAAAGGGTCAATTTAAGCTCAAAATTGGGATCAAGGGATATTTATTTCCATTTGGTATGTATTTTAAGGCTAAAGTGGACTCATTCATCAAAAAACAACCTATGATCTTTTCCTAGTTTCCCATCCTCTACCTTGGTACGACTGACCAGGAAAGTTCTAGATTGACACACACAGCAGAATTTAACTATTAAGTCTTACTCACACATTGCACAAGCCAACATCATTACTTCTACTAACTGCTAGTTTAGGTACAGTCACACAATGGTAAACATGTTCACAGTACCAATGCCATGCAAAGATTCACAAAGGTCATGCTTGTTGATTTTAAAACACACACACAACTAAAAAAAATTAGGAGGTGTATCACATTATCAGCTCAAATGAATTCGACAATTCATTCTATTGACTGCCTTAAGTTCACCTAATTTTCTTTCGACTGACACAAACAAACACAAAAATCTAAACGTGTTGGTCTAGATAAGAAACACTTGTGGGAAAAGATATCTGGCAAGAAAATCCCTTGGGTTATGTTTAGAAAAACTACACTGGTATCCCTCCCCACCCCCATCAAGAAAGCGTGCGTCGTCCTCAACGCATTTATAAAAATAGAACATGGAAATAGGGAACATACCTGTGCGACCTAGGCTGTGGCCTGGTTAGTGGAGGTGCAAATACACCTCCAGTGCTAAACCGGTGCGTTCTCAGAACCTACTGAGCTCGTACCTTCTTCACGAGCTCTCGCTGCCTCAACTGCGACCCTCTGTCGAGCCTCATCTCTGGATAACTATAGAGCTTCCTCCATCTCTCTCCACTCTCGCTTCTGCACAAAGTAGAGAATCATCCTCATTAAGACTTGCCTCCTCACGAGGCCTCTTGCCCTTATCCTGCACCATTTTCTCCTCAGTGATAAAGTCAACTACTGGTGGTAGCTCTTTCTTAGTCTCGTCATCTATCACTGGAAGCATGGGTGGAGGGATCGAAGCTACCTGTCATGCAGACAACTCCCGCACCTCAGCTCGGAGTGCTACTACCTCCGCATACCATCTCGCCAACTCGGGCGCCTGTAACTGTGCAAGGCACTCATCTATATGCCTCCCAAAGGCATCCAACTAGCCATGCACTGAACTAGAGAGCACCTCAAACTTCTTTGTATCCCATGGCTTTACCTGCTCCATTAGTACCTTAACTTGAAGAGTCGTGTGTGATTGCTATTTTTTGGCTTTAGCCAGCCGCCTAGCCATGTCAATCAAGAATTCTTGAGAAATTGTAACTATGCCAGCTGGAGAAGCACGTGAGGGTGCAACAGGTGGTTGAGGTGTTGCTGTTGTAGATGAAGACTTTGGAACCTCAGCAGGTGTGGGAATGTCAGCTGCATCAATAGCCTTAGGCTGGCTACCAGTCTCTCTAGCCTCTATGGGTTCTGCCGCAAACTCGGTAAACAGTGCATCCTCCGTCTGCATACTGCTACTCAATGCCTCTGCCAATAAAGCCGCTCTAGTGGATGCGGAAGTCTGACTCCTCGCTCTAGATACCGGGTTTGTTTCATCTCTTATCACCCGACATCGATGATCATATAGACCACCACTCGCTGATCAACTAACGATAATTCTGGCACCTTTGACTCCTGATAGAGTCGATCAATGAGGCATGGAAAGGGAATGGTGGTGCTTTCTACTATCGCCCGCTCTCGAATCTCCTCAGCAATATATCATGGGAAGTTTATGGCATACCCCTCCATAATGCTCGCTACCAGTGCGGCTCTGTCAGGTGAAAGCACATAGTCATTTCTGGTTGGTACCAGCCTGTGTCAAACCAATCTCCATCAGAATTGATCTTGAAAGTTCAATGTGGCCTTTTTTATCTGTGACTTGGTGCCATGCAACCACTTAACTAACGGACCCCATGTGGCAATGATGCGTGAAAACCAAGTGTACTTCCTGATACATTCTTCACTATTCAGCTTCTTGAATTTGACTTTCTTTAGTTCAAATATTGTGTGATCAAACTCAGCTGTGTTTATTGGGGCCTGATAGTCTAGACCATAGAGCAACCTAGAGATGGTCCTCTCAGAGATGTCTATAGGTGTCTCCTGAACCAACACCTGCATCAATACAGGCCTCTTCTTCCAGTCTTGGCCTCCCAAAGCCATAAGCTGTAACGTGGCTGTGTAGGTGAACTCTCTGACCAGGAAAGGGTTGTAGCTCCCCGATGGCTCAGTTAACCACCTGAACCTGTATCTCTCAAACTATGCATGAAGCTCGGGGAGGTCCTTGAGCCCTGTGGTGACCTGTCTGGGCTCCTCATAACTTCTCCTCTTCGGATGGCCCTTTTCATTTGGAGCAATGTCCCTATTGTAAATGGCCCGCATACTGCAGACACACCATCGCCTCACCCTCTGTGGTTGATCAGTGGATTTATGTGAAGTCTCCGTCAACTCATTATCTGTGCTCCCCTATTGGGCACGTGATTCATCAGCACCCTCTGCATTTTCCACAGTTGTGGTGCGCTCGGGGGCAATCGGGACTGTGGCACCAACATTCTCTTCTACTCGGCTAGGTGGGTCTCTTGCAAGTGGGGTAGAAGATGCGACCAGCGCTAATTGGTAGTGTGTTGTGTCCTAGTACTGGTCGATCTACTCTTGAGCTGCTCCTCTGAGACCTGGTATTCCTCAACTGAGCCACTCGACTCTTCGGAGGATAAGGACTCGTCCCTAAGTCTGCGATATGAGCGCTGACTCTTCTCCGGCCCTTATTTCTTCGCCGAACCCTTTTTTGGTGTACCTTTCGGTGTAATTGTACCTTTGGAATAAAGTTTAGTATGCAAGACGAGATGAGATAAAATGAGATTTAACTGTTTTCCTACAGACAGGACGAGGGACTCAATGAGTCATTCCCGCTAGCCACGACTCGTGAGGTCACTCATCGTTTGCAGTTCAACATTTCTTCGTATTGAAATAGTGGACTCAACAACTAGTCATAACGAGTCATTACTTGTGCAAACAACTTGTTAGAACAGTTGTGAGGTAGACTGTTTACATCTCCCATTTCCCCACTTAGTACGAGCGACACAATGAGTCGTGAGGCGGTACCACGATTCATTATGTGGCTCATGCTCACGAGTCTACTTACTGGGTATAAGTGGTGGTGGCAGGTCATGGAACGACTCGTTGGGCTTTCCCACGAGTCATTATATGAGGTGTTATCACTGGTCTATGAAAAATAACCAAACCCATGTACCATCTCACCTAATATTCAATCCGGCAAGCACAAATCAAATTTCTTATCACATTGTATCACGATTTTAAGTGCAAAGCAACCTAGGGTTTTCATTTGGTATAACACATAAATCATCAAGTGCATTATGGTTTTACAGGGATGAAGAAATCAATCAACATTTATAAACTGAGCGTTTGTATACTGACAATTTGAGGATGAGGATGAAGTTTAAATTTGTGTGCTGTGAGAGTTCTCTTGTTTGTACGAAATTGATGCGTGATTTTGAGTGAGTTCTAGTGGATGGTGATTTGGGAGGAGAATAAGTGGGAAATTTTTATTAAGAGTTTTGAGAGATCGAACTTTGTGAGGGAATTTGTGTATAAAATCGGGTGTTTTTATAGGTTTAGATCCGATTTTTCCCTATTTGAACGTGGGTCGGGTCGGGTGCTGATTTTAAGTTACTGCGCCACGACCAACGTGATGAGTCATTCATTAAAGAAATGACTATTTTGGCTTCTCTTTTAGTTGATTGAGTCTAAGAACTTACCTGGTACCTTACGGCTCGTTCAATGACTCGTGGTGTTACCCAACGAGTCATGACATGAGTCGTTGGTATCTTGTTATAACTTAATTGCCTCATCAAACCAATAGACTTAACAGAAGACCTCACGACTCATTGTCACTGGCAACGAGTCATTGGGTCAACCTTTTCTACCCTATTTTCTGCATCAGTGATCACGAGTGGACTGACGAGTCATTATGTCCAATGATGACTCGTTCTGTGATTTTTGGCACCAGCAACTGAAGTTCAGATTTTTGGTTTTAGCTTCATATTTCCCATCTTATTCACCTGCACCCATTAACACACGTAACCAATATATATATGTTACAATTACAACTTGGGTTGCCTCCCAAGAAGCGTCTGATTTAACATCGCAATACGACCAGATATTTTGATTACTCAAAATTTACCAAAACACCTCCATGGGTTGCCTCCCATGCAGCGCCTGATTTAACGTCGCGACACGATGCAAGTCCCCAGGTTACTCAGATTTCACCCAGAACCCAAAGATCCACCAACTTAATTTCTTCACTCTTCCCCAAATATGCTTTCACTCTTTGACCATTCACTTTAAATCACTTTCCTTCATGGTTTTCCAATTCAATTTCCCCATCGGAGAATACTTGGACCACTCAAAAAAGACCCAACCATTTGGACTTCAACTTTCCAGGAAACAAGCGAAGCCTAGAATTGAATAGTAACACCATATCAGCCGGGCTGAACTCTCTCTTCTCAATCTTCTGGTCATGCTTAATTTTCATCCTTAGATTATAAATTTCAGAACTCTCATAGGCTTTTAAACGAAATTCATTTAGCTCATTTAACTGATCAAGCCTCAAGTTTGCAGCTTTTCTCCAGTTCAAATTCAGTTTCTTCAGCGCCCATATAGCTTTATGCTCAAGTTCGATCGGAAGATGACATGCTTTCCCATATACAAGCTGATACAGAGACATACCTATAGGAGTCTTGAATGCAGTCCGATAATCCCATAAAGCATCATCTAGCTTCCTAGACCAATCTGTCCGGTTAGCATTTACAGTCTTAGCTAAGATGGTCTTTATTTCCTGATTGGAGACTTCAACTTGCCCAGTAGATTGTGGGTGATAGGGTGTTGCTACCCTTTGTTTCACCCCATATTTCTCCTATAAAGTCCGAAACAGTTGGTTGCAGAAGTGTGAACCCCCATCACTAATGTTGGCTATGGGAGTCCCAAATCTGGCAAAAATATTCCGCTTCAAAAATTCTGTGACACTCTTCCCTTCATTATTTGGAATTGCAATTGCCT
This sequence comes from Datura stramonium, assembly GCA_018107945.1. Lineage (NCBI taxonomy): Eukaryota > Viridiplantae > Streptophyta > Magnoliopsida > Solanales > Solanaceae > Datura > Datura stramonium. The sequence continues at coordinate 44,361 of JACEIK010001834.1, read as the reverse complement.
CCACCCATTTCGAAACATAGTCCACAGCAACAAGTATGTACTTCTTCCCGTTTGAGATAACAAATGGGCCCATGAAATCAATGCCCCAGACATCAAACAACTNTCTCACACTACGAGTATGTACTTCTTCCCGTTTGAGATAACAAATGGGCCCATGAAATCAATGCCCCAGACATCAAACAACTCAATTACAAGGATGGGAATAAGAGGGAGCTCATGCCTCCTTAATATACCTCCTTGCCTTTGGCATGCATCACATGCCTTTGCAAAATCATGTGCATCCTGGTGAATAGTTGGCCAATAGCACCCACATTGCAAAATCTTATAGGCTGTGTAAATCCTGCTGTGGTGACCCCCAACAGGGGATGAGTGACAAGCCTCCAATATGCTCAACATCAACACCTCAAGCATGCATCACCCCATCAGCATATATGCGGAATACGTAAGGATCATCCTAGAAAAGCTTTCGCACATCAGACATGAACTTCTTCTGCTGGTGAAAAGCTAAGTTTTCCAGTACAACATCACTCACCAAATAATTAGCGAAGACTGCAAACCATGGGATGGGATCATGTGAGGCAGCTAAAACCTGCTCTTTGGGGAACACATCATCTATGCCAAGATCATCCCGAAGTTTTGCATCTGCTTCCAATCTTGATAAGTGATCCGCCACCTGGTTTTCGGTCCCTCTTCTGATCCTTTACCTCGAACTCAAACTCTTCAAGCAATAGAAACCATCGAATCAATCGCGCTTGGCATCCTTCTTTGCCATAAGATATCTCAGAGCTACATGGTATGTATGAACTATCACCTTGGTTCCAAGCAAGTAAGCCTGAAACTTCTAGAATGCATATACTAAAGCCAACAACTCCTATTCTGTCACGGTGTAATTTTTCTGAGCTACATTAAGAGCCTTGATAGCATAATAAATAGGGTGGAAAATCTTTTCATGCCTCTGACCCAAAACAGCTCCCACGACCACTCCGATAGTATCACACTAAACCTCAAATGGTAAAGACCAGTTAGGTGCCACTATAATCGGGGCAGTGGTCAATCTTTCTTTTAGGCATTCAAACGCCTTCAGACATGCCTCATCGAAAATAAACTTCACCTCTTTCTCAAGAAGTTTACACAAAGGATGTGCAATCTTTGAGAAGTCCTTGATGAATCTCCTATAAAACCATGCATGACCCAAAAAGCTTCGAACACCTTTCACAGAAATTAGGGGTGGTAACTCACAATTACTGTGATCTTGGCCCTGTCCACCTCAATACCCTTACCACAAATCTTGTGGCCTAGCACTATACCTTCTTTTACCATGAAATGGCACTTTTCCCAGTTAAGCACCAAGTTCGTCTGTTCACATCGCTGCAGCACCTTGCTCAAATGAGCTAAACAATCATCGAATGAATCACCCACCACCGAAAAGTCATCCATAAAGACTTCAATGGTGTCCTCCATCATGTCAGAAAATATGGACAGCATGCAACGCCGAAAAGTGGTGGGTGCATTACATAACCCAAACGACATCCTCTTGAAAGCAAATGTACAATATGTGTCACACCCCAAACCCGGGGAAGCGTGACTGGCGCCTAGTGCCACCCCTGATGAGCATATACAGTGCCCGAATATAAAATGAAGGTCAGAACCGATGAGCTTCAATATTATAACACAATTTAAATCATAGTAAACGACAGACTAAAATGGAAGCTAGCTCACCTTAGCAACAAAAAATAAATACAATAGGCCGTCAAGGCCACAAAATGGAAAACAACTATACAACTTGACCCACATGGACTATAACAATATACTAAAACCACAACAATGTTTATGAGTCTCTATGAATACATTAGTAATCAAATGATTGGGACAGGGCCCCGAACTACCCGTAACTCAAACATCTGTCGACTCCTAAAGACTTGGAGTGCACCAACTCAGTTGGAACTCAACTCAGCGCCCAATAACACGATCTAACAACCCATCATCACCTATAGGCATGAATGCAGTGCCCCGACTAGGGCATCAGTACAATAGTGTGTCGAGCATGAAAGGCAGAAACAATTGGAAGATATAGATTAGAGATCAACAAATATACCAGATATCGCAGAACGAGACTCAACATAAGTAAACACATAGAACCTTCCTGGCCCCTATAAGACTGAAAAGTACAAACAAACATACAACCAAAACCTACCTAGCCCCCATAAGCCCGACAAATCAGAAGTAAATAATAACATAGCTCACCTATCATCGCCTCTAGATATCTCAACGGCCTCCAACTAACACCAGACAACATCTAGCATCCATTTCTATCAGATAACATATAAAACGAGCAGCAATTACAATATAATGCCAAGAATATCAAAAGTAAACACTAGTTAGTGAACATTATCAATTAAGCACTGTCGGACTCTCCCTCGGTTGCGCACAGTTAGCTGAGCTCAAGCCATCTGGGAGAACAAAATCGCGATCCCAAGAAGGCTCAGACATGTCAGACCACTCTCGAATCATGTCTCAACTCGACACTATGGAGGATATCATTCTCAATCCCGTAGGTCATTCACCCATTGGGCTCAATCCCTTTGCCGGAAACACTCTCGTGCGTCAGGTACCCACGCGCCCCAATGCCTCGAATAGCACACACAATCATGATCAAAAGCTTTCATAATCAATAAAAACAATACATATAAACACATGTTAAAAATATCCCACAGTAGGCTCTCAAACCCCATCAACGGACTAACACCACGTAGTATTAACCCTACGTATCTAGCCATCCACCGACGTGCCACAAACCAAACTAAGGATCACATAATTACAAAATCTATTCCCATGACATATAAGAATTCAAAGAACTATAATATATGACACAATCCTCCATCGACCCTAACCAACCATATCCTCAATTTCACAATAGTCAACATGACTACCCGAGTGTTGCCAAAGTTACTATGGGCCTACTAACTTGCCTCTTCACCAATCACCCGATAAGCCACACATATAGAATGTAACTACATCAAAACATCCCCCAAATATACATCAAAAACATCCCTCAACTCATCCTAAAAGGTTCATGAATTACCTTACAACACTAGCCAAACTCGGTGCATCCTATGGCCCCTCCGACTCACAACGAACAATCAATTTTAATGCCCAATTACACGGCCTTAATTAATGAGGGAAATATCTTAATAAAAATTCCCCCAAACAATAGGATTTACAACACAAAATTTCCAATCACAAAAAGTCAATTCGCACGACCACAACTGGAGTTCGATTCAACGAAAATCATGCCAAAAAAGAGAGTTGAAATCCTTAGCATACCTCAAATACGGGAAAATCCAAACTAAGCTGACTTCAAGAAACCATAACCATGAATATACTTCCTTAGAGAAGCCCCTACTACTTCCAAAACGTGGCCCCAACAGTTCAACAAGAAAACTATGCAATCGGAACTTAATCGATACGATTTCTACGGATTCAATGGTAGAAACTCCGTAAAAACGATCTACCAAGATCCATGGATTCACTAATACACTATATAAATAAGAATCAAGAAGAATTGAATCTTACCAAGCTGTTTAGGATGAGACAGCCACCAAAAGGAACGAAAACATCGCTACAATACAAGCACACACGACGTATTCACAACCTATGCTCGGAAATTGATTCGCATCTTCCAATCAACATCAAAATTAATTAGAACCTATGGGGAGCTGCTAGGGAGATCTTCCCACCACCTCCCAGCTCTGGAAAAATAATTATGGGTGTTAGAACGGACCAAGGGGCTTTATATAGCCCTCCTTCACCTTAGCCCGCTATTGACATGCCTTCTTGCGCAGTCTCGCGAAAATACGAATATCTCTCTATTCCAAACTTGGATTGCAAATGGTTTAATGAGTTGGAAACTAGACTCATAGACCTTTAATTTGATAGGTCGTACACCCATAAATCCTTATAGATTGGGAGAAAATCCTCGAGACATTTGACCTAAATTTCAAAGAATCTCAAGAAGGAAATTTTGCGATAACTTTTGCTGAATTATATTCTACAACTTGATCGACATTCAATCATAAATATGATCATAGAGTGACTAAAATACCTTATAACACTTCTTAGCCTAATATGTACTCTTAGTCCTACCTCGAAAGTAGATTTTATCTCTCAAATTATCCGGTTGTTACATCCTTCCCCCCTTAGAAACATTCGTCCACGAATGTTGGACGACACACACGACTCCAACTCAAGGAACAACATAACACGACATCACACGACATAGCCTCACACGACAAACCTACAAAAAAAACTCCAGACAACAAAACTTTGCACCATGCCAACGCGCGACACGACTATAATCATAATCAAAATATGAATCTTACCTACCTCCATGTCTAGACATTGGCCGTCTATAATTCATCAAGTTACAAGTATCCCTGCGAAAGTCAGTAAATGTGAGTCTAGAACCGACTCCTATGACATCTGACATCTCGCGCAATTTCGATCCAAAAAGAAGCATAACAATTCCAAATGTCCTGCATCCTCTTGTTTATAAGTACACTGCACAATGCACACATAAACAAGACTCTACTAGACACGACTCATAGACTCCCTAGGACGAACTTCTCTAATACCAAGTTTGTCACACCCCAAACCCGGGGAAGCATGACTGGCACCTAATGCCACCCCTAAATGAGCATATATAGTGCCCAAATATAAAATAAAAGTCAGTACCGATGAGTTTCTTCATTACAACACAAGTTAAATCAGAGTAAACAATAGACTAAAATGGAAGGTGGCTCACCTAAGATGCTAAAAATAAATACAATAGGTCGTCAAGGCCACAAAATGGAAAACAACTATACAATATAGCCCACCTGGCCTATAACAACATACTAAAACAACAACAATGTCTATGAGCCTCTATGAATACATTAGTAATCAAATGATCGGGATAGGGCTCTGAACTACCCTTAATTCAAACATCTGGCGACTCTGAAAGACCTAGAGCGCACCAACTCAACTGGAACTCCACTCAGCGCCCAAGAACTCGATCTAACAGCCCACCATCACCTAAAGGCTTGAATGCAGTTCCCCGACTAGGGCGTTGGTACAATAGTGTCTGAGCATGAAAGGTAGAAACAACTGGAAGACATAGATTAGAGATCAACAGATATACCAGATATCACAGAAGGAGACTCAACATAAGTAAATACATAGAACCTACCTGGCCCCCATAAGCTTGGCAAGTACAAACAAACATAAAAAAAACCTACCTGGCCCCCATAAGCCTAGCAAGTCCAAAAGTAAATAATAACATAGAGGCACCAAGCCAACATAGCTCACCTGTCATCGCCTCTAGACCTCTCAACAGCCTCCAACTAACACCAACAACATATAGCATCCATTGCTATCAGATAACATATAAAATGAGCAGCAATTAAAATATAATTCGAAGCATATCAAAAGTAAACACCAGTCAGTGAACATCATCAATCAAGCACTACCGGACTCTCTCTCGGCTGCGCACAATTAGCAGAGCTCAATCCATCTGGGAGTACCAAATCACGATCTTAGGAAGGTTAAGACATGTCGAACCCATCTCGAATCATGTCTCAATTCGATACTACAGAGGACATCATTCTCAACCCCGTAGGTCATTCACCCATTGGACTCAACCCCTCTACCGGAAACACTCTCGTGCGTCGGGTATCCACGAGACCCAATGCCTCAAATAGCATACACAATCATGACCAAAAGCTTTCATAATCAATAAAAACAACACATATAAACACATGTTAAAAATAGCCCACAGCAGGCTCTTAAACCCCATCAACCGACTAACACCTAGTAGTACTAACCCTACCTATCTAGCTATCCACCGACGTGCTACAAACCAAACTAAGGATCACATAATTACCAAATATATTCCCATGACATATAAGCAATCAAAGAACTATCATATATGACACAATCCTCCATCGAGCCTAAAACTCCATAATAAGCAATCAAAGAACTCCATAATAAGCTGACTTCAAGAAACCATCACCATGAATATACTGCCTTAGAGAAGCCCCTACTACTGCCAAAATGCAACCACACCAGTTCAATAAGAAAACAATGCAATCGGAACTTAATCGATCCGATTTCTACGGATTCAACGATAGAATACAATGATCTACCAAGATCCATGGATTCACTACTACACTATATAACTAAGAATCAAGAAGAATAGAAGATTACCAAGATGTTTAGGATGAGACAGACACCAAAAGGCATGAAACACCACTACAATACAAGCACACACGACGTATTCACAACCTATGCTCGAAAATTGATTTGCATCTTCCAATCAACATCAAAATTGCTTAGAACCTATGGGGAGCTGATAGGGAGAGCTTCCAAGCTCTGGAAAAAGAATTATGGGTGTTAGAACCGACCAATGGGCTTTATATAGCCCTCCACCGCCTTAGCCCGCTATTGACGTGTCGGCTTGTGTGGTCTCGTGAAAACACGAATATCTCTCTATTATGAAGTCGGATTTGAAAAAGGTTTAATGTGTTGAAAACTAAACTCATAGACCTTTAATTTGATAGGTCGTACACCCCACAAATCCTTATATATTGGGTGAAAATACTTGAGACATTTGACCTAAATTTCAAAGAATCTCAAGAAGAAAATTTTTTGATAACTTTTGCCGAATTTTATTCTACAACTTGATCGACATCCAATCATAAATAAGATCATAGAGTGACTAAAATACCTCATAAAACTTATTCTTAGCCTATTAAGTACTCTTAGTCCTACCTCAAAAGCAGATTTTATCGCTCAAATTATCCGGGGTGTTACAATATGGACAGGTGAAAGTGGTTTTCTCTTAGTCTTCAGGGCTATAGATCTTATTGTACCCCGAATAACCGTCAAGAAAATAGTACCAACCTCTGCCTGCAAGTCAGTCTAGCATCTGATCCATGAATGGCATAGGAAAATGATCTTTTTGTGTCCAATCGTTCAACTTCCTATAGTCCATGCATACTCTCCAACTGGTGGCTGGTCTGAGTGGAATAAGTTCACTGTTAGCATTTGGTACCACCATGATTCCTCCCTTCTTTGGCACGCACTGCACTGGGCTCACCCATTTGCTGTCAGCAATAGGGTAAAGCACATCCGCATCCAACCACTTTATGATCTCCTTCTTGACCACCTCTTGCATAGGCGGATTCAACCTACACTAATGCTCAATGCTCAAAATACAATTTGGCTCTAGCTGGATCTTATGTGTGAAAATACCAGATGGGATTCCAGTTATGTCTGCAATGGTCCATCCAATGGATTTTTTATATCTCTTCAGAATGGAGACAAAAGCCTCCACTTGCCATTCCTCCAAGCCAGCTGTAACTATGACCAGTAAAGTGTTTTCAATCCCCAAAAATACATACCACAAGTGAGATGGGAGTGCTTTGAGCTCCAATACCGGAGGCTCCTCAATAGATGGCTTGGGCGGTGGAGTCACCCAATTCTTCAGATCAAGATCAATCTTGTTTGGAGCATAGGTGTATGACCCCATACCAGCAAGTGCTTTAATTATCTGCTCACCCCGATGAATCTCCTCAGCACCAACATTCATCAACATTGCTGCCAAATCCTCAGTAGTCACTAACTCCTTAATGGGCATAATTGGAAACTCAGGTTCTAAAACATCAATTACTGAGATCACCTTCATGTTTTTTGGCTGCTTCATGGACCGACATACATTGAATATCACCTCCTCATTGTTCAACCGGAATTTTAGCTGTCTTGTTTCCATATCTACAAGAGCACGTCTGGTGGTGAGGAATGGTCACCCCAAAATAATGGGGATCTCGAAATCAACCTCACAGTCCAGAATGGCAAAATCAGCCGAAAATATAAAGGACTCTACCTTCACTTGAACATCATAAAGAATTCCCACTGAGGCACGTGGGATTGATGTGAAGGGGCAGGGATGGCTATATTTCTAGGAGTGAACTCCGAGAGAATATGAAGCGCATGGATACAAGTTATGCCTTGGAGATATTTCACCGTGCGATATGCCATCAAAAGCCGCATTGTAGTCGGTTTGAGGGATCCCAAGCCCAACTGTCTGAACACTACTAACGACATCAAGTTAATACTAGAACCCAGATCACATAGCGCCTTAGAAAAACTAAAGGCTCCAATAATGCACTATATGGTGAAAGCTCCAGGGTCTTCCTTTTTCTGTAAAAGAGAATGAGATGTTATTGCACTACAATGGTGCATATTATCTGTAGGTTCAAAACATACAGTCCTCTTTCTAGTGACAAGGTCCTTCATGAATTTAGCATAGACAGGCATCTGCTCAAGTGCCTCGACTAATTGGATGTTCACAGATAATTGTTTCATTATGGAAATGAATTTTTGATACTTCCCATCTGACGTCACCCGCATCGAGTGCCAATAATTTGATGACTCTTTTTCACATCGAGCGCGTCCGCAAGTGTACGGGTCGTGCAAGTAATATAGTGGCTCTTT
>JACEIK010001833.1:236957-250155 GCA_018107945.1 Datura stramonium | reverse complement strand
CAGGTGATAGGTCATAATTTTCAAAAAATTGGAGCATAAACATTGAAAAAAAGGGAGCAAAACCGTTGGATGAGTGCATAGGGCATCGCACAGGCCTGGCGCGAGGCGCAAGAACAAGCATTGCACGACGTGCAGGAGAGACACCACATCAAGGGGCGCGGCGCGAAGAGGGTGTTTAGGCGGAAAAATTTAAGGCTAAAAACGTAAATTCTAGCCGATGGGAGCAATTTAAAAGGCCTAGACCTAATTTTTTCAGCTCATTTTCATGATAGCCACGCCGCACACCCCAAGAATCACAAGAAAACTCTCTCTAAACTTCATCTCTTCTTCAAATTCCTCCAACTTTTTTTACCCAAATCACAAAAATATACCATTTTTCTTATGAAACCTCCATAAATGGCACCAAAAGTAAACAAAGGGAAATGTGTAGCTTCTTCAAGCCATGGGTCAAAAACAACAAGGAGAACTAGTGAAGAGGAGCATGAGGATGTGGGGATGGCACTACTATGGGCTCCGTTGAGTCATGGAGAAATAAGGTAAAAAATGGTTTAAAGAGCATAAAAAATCCAAGTATTCACATGACATGTTCATTGATAGAAAAAGTTTAGCATGTGTATTTCCTCACATGGTAGATAGATTACTAACCCTTGGTTTTGGTTTTGTGTTTGATGCTCCGGATTATTGTAATTTGAATATGGTAAGGGAATTCCTTGCAAATTAGATGCCAAAGGAGAAGTCGAACCAAGTTAAAATTAGGGGTCAAATTATAGATTTTGCACCCATTGCTTTGAATAGATTACTTGGGACACCTCATGTTGACCCACAACCCTTTATTAACATTGTGAAGAAACCCCCTTATAGAAACATTAGACATACTCTGTGTGGCTCTAACTCTGTCGCAAGGTGGACTCGCCACCAATAATGTGGGTATCATGTTTCGCTCCCATATGCTCACCTGAGTAGAGAGGCACGTGTCTGGTTAAAGATTGTGTGTGCTTGTTTGGTGCCTGGGAAACATGTAACCCATGTGACTAGAGAGAGAGTTTGTCTTGTCTATGCCCTAGTGAATGGGATGCCAATAAATGTGGGTGTGCTCATTAAAAATATGTTGAAGAGAGAAATGGTGAAAAGGGACAAAACTTTGGGTTTGGGGGTCTCTTGACCCGATTTTTTCGTGGGCATGATATTGATGAGGTGAAGGTGGACTATAGACCCTCTTATGATTCTAGGGGGATTGATGTGACTAAAACTCAGGAACCCAAGGGTATAAATGGCCCAGTCCTTTCTGTCAATGAGCGCAATGTACGAATTGATAACATGTTGAGCCACTTGTACAGTATGCAAATGCTCCAACTGAGGATGAATGGTGTGAATGAGGAGTAGCTACAACAACTTAACATGTATTACCGTCTGAGCGAACACTCGCAACCCTTTGCAGAGTTGGGCCTGGATTCAAGGAGCCCTTTGATGATGATGTGGCCACAAAAGATGAGATGGCGAGAGTAGACACAGACATAGAGTCTAGTGATGATAATGAGGAGGATTCTGAGATGGTGGAAGCTGCTTTTGTCCCCACAGACGACGAGTAGTAGAGGCGCAGGGAGTTCTTCTTTCACTCTTTTACCCACTGTGTTTTCAAAATAAACTAAGAATGATGGATTTAGGAAGTGATATAAGTGTTTCTTTGGTAAGCCTTCTTTTTATTCTATTTTACCTACCTTTATGTAATTGTCCTAGTTAGCTATTTTGAACCTTAACCTATTCTTTTGATAGCCATATTACAAGCTTAAATCCCTTTTTGTTCTATTGACTTTTATTTGATCCAAATGACTCCTAGAGAACTTTAATTGAAATTATTTTTACGAAAGGAGCATAATTGGAGAAGTGAAGGGAAAAGCTAAAAAGTGTGGTGAATTAGAAGAAAAGAAAAGGGTGACTTTTCTAAACAAGGGAAGTGATATTAGTGGGAAAACAAAAAGAAGAAAGAGCTTTGAAAAAAATAATGATGAAAAAATGTGTGAATGAGCTCAATATTGAAAAAAAAAATCCCCACTAGTCACCTAAGTTGTAAATTAAAAAATAAAAGGGGGTATAAGGAGAAAAAATGGAAAATTGAAGAATGTGCTAAAAAAATCAAAGAGTTGTGAAGTATTAAAGTGCTTAGGGAGCTTAGTCACTATATTGGCCAAATAGTCCCTACCCATCCCTTAGCCTACATTACAACCAAATTTAAGTCCTAATTGATCCTTGATTCATAATTCTATATTAGTGGAGTATTACACTAAGGTAAAACCTATGGGCTGTCTTTTACATGTATGTTGAGTTCTTTGGGGGAGTGGGCGGATTTTGTTATATCTATGCCCATGTTCATGTTGATAGCTTGTGTTAGAAAGGGCATCGCTTCAAAATTGTGAGGGGCACAATGGTAAAACTTTGGTATCTAAATTATATACGGTTCAGGGTTCAGGGTTCATGTTGGCCCAAAATATGTCTTGATGAGTTAGTTTTCAAAATCTAAGTGATTTCAAACTTTGACATTTTAATGTTGATCCTATATGCATGTGAGTGAATTGTTTGACCTTCATTGATCTGTCTCATGATCCTAACTGCAAGTAGATTTGTTCGTAGGAGAAATTTTGTGCCTAAATGTTAGAAGGGAAGTAGTAGATTGTTTGAGGACGAACAATAGTTTAAGTATGGGGAGATGATGAAGGGCGTATTTATGCACTTCTTAGCCATACTTTGCCCATACTTCACTATGTTTTGAGAATAAATTATGTGTGCTTGAATGTGTTTATGTTATATATTTGTGAAAAAATATAACACACATGATTATATGCTTTCAGGGCTAAAAGGTGATGGATTTGGGTATATTTAAGGCTTTTGGAATGAATGTGAAGAAGTTGGGTTGCACAAAACGAAGATTGAAACATTTAGCACCACTGGCCCTACAACGCTACCAACTGCATGAAGCAGCAGCAGTTCAGCGCACTGCCAGTTGCAATGCGGCAGCACGATGTGATTCCAAACCAATACTAAATGCTTGTATTGTATTCTTTTCATCTTTAACGTTTCTTAACGGTGCGCAACATTAGGACTTTCCTGAATTCTCTACACGCTTGAGCCTAGAGAGGTAGAGATTAGGAAAAGAGAATTACAACAAAGCCTTGATTTTTATGATCATTGTATTAACTTGAGCTGTGGTCGCAAGATAAATAAATTTGAAATAAATTGATAACGGTTAAATTAGAATTGCTCATGAGACCTGATGTGCTGTGGATTTAAAACACTTTTGACGCTCAAAACTAAGAAAACAACATGGACTTAGGTGTGTTTGTGTGGATATAAGATACTTTTCCTTTGGTTGCAGGATAAATTGGTGTTGGAGTTAAAAAATGCAAAAGAAAGCCTGAAGTATGCAAAATAGGCTCAAAGTGTAGTCCATAGTACGAGCCGTAGGAAGGTCCTAGAGTCGTACTGATGGCCGTGAAAAGTTGCAGAAGGCTAAGGTTGAAGAGATGCAATTTACGAATCTCAGTACAAGTCATACCAAGCTTGTACGAATCGTGGTGATGCAGTCGTGAAAATATTCATAACATTTGCATAAGAGGCTGACTTCTACTACAAAAAGTAAGTATGAACCGTTGGAAGAAGGTACAAGTCGTACCATTGCAGTCGCGATAAACTTCTTAAAAATTTCAAAGTTTTAGAGTGAAGCCACGGGAGCTTAGTATGAATGGTAGGACGGAGGTACGAGTCGTACCAGGATCCAACAGTTATCCAAAATCCAGCTTGTCATGCAAGGTACGAAAGGATGAACGGGCCATAGGATGGTGCTACAGATCATAGGTTGACTCGTGAAGAAGGTGGAACCAGATATGGAAATTCACCCTATCACCTAGGAAAATGAATCTTGTGTCTGTATAAATACTTTTTAGGTTTTATTTTTTTAGGAGAAGCGAGAAAGGCCGGTAGAGAGCAGATTTGGTTGAAAGACATTAGAGAAAGAGAGAATTGAGTTGATTCGACTTGTGATCTACCTTTTCTTGAATTCATCTTGTTCTTGCTATTTTTTCTTGAAGATTTTGATGAGTAATTAAAGGAAGTGTTTTTCTCATTCATAATTGTAAGTATTGATTTATGTTTCTAATAATGAATGCAACTCACAATCTTACAATTATGAGAGGCTGAAACCTCCATAGCTAGGGTTGTGGGAACCATGGTGGATTAACAAGCTAGGGTTGCACAAAGTGATTTTAAAACCAATACAAACACTTATATTGTATTCTCTTCATGCTTAAATGTTTCTTAACAATGCACAACGTTAAGACATTCCTAAATTCTTTACTTGCTTAGGACTAAGAGGTAGAGATTAGGAAAAGAGAATTACAATAGAGCCTTGATTTTGATAATAATTGTATTAACTTGAGCTGTGGTCGTAGGATAGTTAAATATGGAACTTAGTGATAATGGATAGTTTGAAACTGCTCATGAGACTTGGTCGAGTGATTGAGTATAGTCATTAAATAGGGACTGGTCGGTCGTTTGAATGAACCTAAGTTATCAGTTCTATAAGTATTGGTGATAATCATGAGTGTATACACAAAGCAGTTATGAACGCATGGGAACACAAACCCTAGTTATCCTTTAATATTAACTCAACACCAGATTTTTTATAATTGTTTTTATTATTGATTTTCTTCAGAATCCCCAATTTTGAAGTAACTACCTCACAAGTTCACTCACCGGCTGTAATCTAGTTCTCCCTTATTCCCTGTGGGTTCGACCCCAACCTCTAGTTGGGTTCTTTATTGACAACGTCTGCTTCATACTTCAGTAACAAATGTCGTTTGAGCGTTATCAAGACCTAACCCGGTGATTGAGTATAGTCATCCAATAGGGATGAACCAGTTGTTTGGATGAACCTTAGTTATCAGTTCTACANCTACAAGTAAACTATTGGGACAGATCGCAAGTGTAAAATATGATGTAGTTATGAACCCATGGAGGTCACTTACCATAGTTAGTTGCATTAATTTGGAATCAACCTTCAATTTCTCAATAATAGAACTTGTTATTTTTACAAATTCCCCCATTTAGGAGATAATTGACTCAAAAGCGTAAATACTAGCATTCTTCTATATCCTTCCATATTCCCTGTGGGTTCAACCCCAACCTCTAAGCTGGGTTCTTTATTGACAATGTCCGCTTCAAACTTTTCCAGGAAGTTTGAGTTTGAGCATTATCACTAGCTGCCAACATTTAGCCAATTCTGCTAAAGTCAAGGAATGTACAAGAGTAAGGCACGACCCATTCAATTTTGTTATGGATCGTATGATGAGTCGTAGGATGTGTCGGCACCAGATTTAGTTATTTCCCTATTAGCTTAGGAAAAGAATTTCATTGTCTGTATAAATACGTTTTATGTTTATTTTAGGATAGAGAAGTTCAGAATTAGTTGATTGTCAATTGCTATGAAGTTTGTAATTGTTTTTTGACAACATTGTAGAGTAATTCTTGAGAATCAAAACTTAGATTTCTTAATTGATCTTGATTTTGTTCATCAATATTTACAGCAAGTTTTCTTTCAATCATCATTGTAAGTATTTAATTATGTGTTTGTCTATGAATGCCAATAAAAATCTTACAATCATGAGAGGCTAAAACCTCCACAAGTAGGGTTGTGGGAACCATGGTGGATTAACAAACTAGGGTTATACAAAGTGATTCAAAACCAATGCTAAATGCTTGTATTGTATTCTCTTCGTTGTTAATGTTTCTTAATGAAGCGCAACGTTAAGACTTTCCTGAATTCTTTACTTACTTGAACCTAGAGAGGTAGAGATTAGGAGAAGAGCATTACAACAAAGCCTTAATTTTTAGGATCATTGTATGACTTGAGCTGCAGTCGCAGGATAGTTAATTTGGAACATATTGATAACGGTTAATTTGGAATCGCTCATAAGACCTAACTCGGTGATTGAGTATAGTCATCCAATAGGGACGAACCAGTCATTTGGATGAACCCTAGTTATGAGTTGTACAAGTAAGCATTGCGATTGATCACATGTATAAACCCAAAGTAGTTATGACCAATGGGGAACACTTACCCTAGTTAATTGCAACTCTTGATTAACAACACTTGATTTTTATGCTTGTTTTTCTATTGTTTTTTCTATAAACCTCCTAATTCGGAGATAACCCACCAAAAAGTTTAAATAAGGCATTAGTCAAGATCTTACCATACTCCCTGTGGGTTCGACCCCAACCTTTTTGTTGGGTTCTTTATCGACAAGGTCCGGTTCATACTTTGTCAGGAGTGTGAGTTTTAGCGTTATCAGCTGTGCGCTGTTGCCGGGGAATACGGCTAAGATTAGATTAATTGCTTGTATTTAACTTTTGATTGTTATTTCCTCATTTATGTTTTCTTCTTGTTTTTGACACCCACAAGTTGTTGCTTAGTGAATGACAAGTACTCGACGGAGCGGAAACCCCCTGATTCCTTTGGATCTAGAAATTGAAAGAACACTGGGAAGGATAGAGAACCAAGAGCAGAGAGGTGCCCGTCTTACTGAAGAAGCTAGGCAAGTCGAGCTAGCTTGGCAAGCAGCACTTCAGGAAGCTGATGATTCTCGAGATGAAGTTGTGAATGCTGGTCGCCATGGAAGGGGAAACAGAGGCCAGAGATATTCCTCTCAATTCTTTGATGAGGATGACCAGGATATTGATGAAGTCGAGTCAACCAGAGTTATCGTACCACCATCTTTGCCTGCTGGGGAAAAGTTTGACATTACTAGCACCATGATACAGTTGCTCAACATGAAAAAGGTGTTTAATGGTCATGTAATAGATGATACTAACCTTCACTTAATGAAATTTGTTGGAATATGCAAGGCGTACAAGTTGCCCGGAGTCAGCCAGGATGGAATAAGGCAGAGACTCTTTCCATTCTCTCTGTCTGGGGAAGCCACTTTATGGTTATCAAACAAGCTTTTCTAAAGAGATTCTTCCCACCCTCCAGGATGCTACAACTTAAGGATGAGATCTACAATTTTCGACAACTAAAAATGAAGGCACTGCTTGAAACCTGGTTAAGATTTAAGAAGAAGTTAACCATGTGCCCAAACCACAAAATTCCTGATGACAGTTTGTTGGAGATTTTCTATAGGTCATTGAACAATAATACTAAAGTTGTGGAAGATACTGTGGTAGGAGGAGCACTGATGAGTCACACCCGGGACCAAGCTGCCACTATTCTTGATAGAGTGACCAAACGTAACAGGGCATGGCACACCTGGGAAGCAGAAGAAACTACTGGTACGTATGCTGTTGTTATGACTGTAGACCAATTAAAAAAGGTGGAGGAATGTGATTAGGAATTGGCCCACATGCGTACATCATTGGACCTCCTCATAAAGCATATCATGGGTGTTGAAGCCAGAAAAGTTAATGCAGTAGGAACACAGGGACAGGAACCAAGGCCGGAGCATTCAGATTTCGAGGAGGAGGAAAACTTCTTGGACAACCAGGTTGTGGTTCCGGGCCAATGCCCAAGCATCTGGACAAGACACTTGGTGCCAAGGTTCTAGAAATCAAGGTTGGAACCAATATCAAGACAACTACAATCGAAATGGGTACAGAGACGGAAGACGAGGTCGTGAGCGAGAAGGAGAATGGAGAAGGAACGATGGTTACCGCAACGACTGAATAGGATTGTACGTGCCTCCTAATGCACGTAAGGGGGAGGCTGTACAATCAAAGTTGGAGAGCATGATGGCTGAGATGCTCAAGAAGGTGAGATCCATGGATGAGTAGCTGAAAGACATCTGTGGAGATATCTAGCATGGGTCAGAGAGTTGAGTCACATGCCATAACCATCAAGCAGATTGAGCAGCAACTGGGTAAACTGTCAGCATCCATGAACCCTAGGAAAAGGGAACACTACCTAGCAACACAGTCCAAAATCTGAAGAATGATGGTCACTGTATGGCTGTGATGACTAGGAATGTAAAAACGACGGTTGATCCTCCTCTGCCAGTTGTAGTTGAACTGCAAAGGAAGAAAGAGAGCATGATTGAGGATAATGAAGAGGTTTCTAAGCATGAGCGTGAGGGAGATGCTGAGTTGACTGAGGCTTCAGTTGTTGAGAAGGAGCCTGAAGCTAAAAAAGAAAAGAAATAAGGGCCCACACAAATTTATAAGTCTATGCCACGACTACCGCCACTGTTCCCCCAAAGAATGAAGAAGAAGGAGAAAAAAGGTAAGTTACATAAATTTCTTTCAATGCTCAAACAATTATCTAAAAACATACCATTGGTCGAGGCATTAGAGAAGATGCCCGAATACACCAAATTTATGAAGGACCTTGTTACTAAGAAAAGGTCCGTGAGCTATGAGCCCGTAGATAACGTGCATCATTTTTCTAGCACAATAGCTTCACGGGTCTTTGCCCAGAAAAAGGAGGATCTAGGTGCCTTCACTGTTCCATGTACTATCGGTGATGTTGAGTTTGCGAAGGCACACTGCGACTTGGGAGCAAGCATCAATCTGAAGTCATTAGCTGTGTTTAAGCAGCTGGGCTTAGGATCCCCCACACCAACTACTATATGGCTACTAATGGCCGACCGAACTATGAAGAATCCTGTGGGGATCTTGTTTGATGTACTTGTAAAGGTGGACAAATTTATATTCCCAGCTAACTTCGTGATCCTTGATTGCGAGGTTGACTTTGAGGTCCCTATCATTTTAGGGTGACCATTCCTTGCCACTGGGAGGGCTTTAGTAGATGTGGAGGCTGGCCAATTGAAATTCAGACTAAATAAAGAGGAGGTCACCTTCAATGTCTATCGGTCAATGAAGAAACCAAATGAGTTTAGAGTGGTCTCAGCAATCGAGGATGAGTTTGAGTTTCTTGACAAAGTCGGAGTAGTCAAGAGACTTGCATCGTGCTGGATGTTAAATCAGATGCTTCTTGGGTGGCAATCCATGAGGTGGTTTGGTGAATTCTGAGTAACTAAACCACCTGCATCGTGCTGTGATGTTAAATCCAACGCTTCTTAGGAGGCAACTCAATTTCATTGACTTTTGTGTGCTCAGTGTGCAGGTGAAGCAAAAAAGGTTGCAAAAAAATTATAGATAATGTTGGCACAGACTGATTCACGGTTGAGGCGTANAGGAGGCAACTCAATTTCATTGACTTTTGTGTGCTCAGTGTGCAGGTGAAGCAAAAAAGGTTGCAAAAAAATTATAGAACAGACTGGTGTTACGAGCCTCAGTACGACTCCTAAGAGGATTGTACGTGTCGTAGTATGAGTAATGGTGAGAAGCAGAGATATAGCCTAGTGCATAAGTTTAGGGTATGGTTGGTCCTACGACTCTTAACTTCATTATACGAGTCGTAGTACTCACAGTAGTTATGAACTATGCAAAGTATGAACCTTCAATTTAGAGTGACCTACAAGTCATGGTACATTTCGTACCTTTAGGGTATGAGTCGTACGATGTTCTTGTAGGTCCACGGGTAAGTTTCTTAAAATCTCTGCTACGAGTCCTAGGGATGAGTTGTAGATCCTTTCTACGACTCGTGGTATGAGTTGTGATGGGCCAAATTGCTTAAATCGACCCGACTTGACCCAATTTTTAAAATTTCCCTAAAACTATTTAAACTTCAAACACTTTGGACCCTTCTCCCATGCACTCAAAACCTTAACTCACGAAAACTCCCATGACTTCCCTCACACCCGTAACTCAAAAACAAAATCGATTGTCAAAGATTTTTGCTCGATTAAAGACTGCTCAAGTTATATTCTATCCCCAGTCACTAAGATGCGCGAAGTGAGCAAAGATTTTTCAACATTCAAGTAAGTGATTATTCGTTGAATCGGGTAAAAGAACATTCATGTTTTTGTGAACTTGTTTAGTAACTGGGAATCCTCAAAAAGGAATGAAAATATAGGAGGATAATGATCAGTGATGTGCAAAATAAATGTGTTGACTAGGTAAGATTCAAGCAAGCTAAAAATTGAATTTAAACTGCTATAAATTGAGTTACGGGTAGTGAATCAAAAGGGGAGGACTAGGTAGTTGTAAAAATGTGAAAAATGCATGCCTAGACTTGGGGAATTCTAAGTACCCAATACAAATTAAAATTACCTGCAAAACTAACATGAACAAAGGCAAGGACAGGCTTCACAAGCCTTCCTACGACTCGCGGTTTCACACTACGATTCCTATGATGGCTCATTAGGACTGTCCCAAGCCAAATGTGTAATAATTAAGTGGTACAAAACCTAGTACGACCCATAGTATCCTACTACGAGTTGTACCTGGTAATCGTACTTGGAGTCTAAAAAGGGTCAAGTCCAAAGGCGACTGTACAATCCTTCCTATGACTCGTGGAATTGACTTACGGGTCATACCATGAGTTGTGGAAAAATACAGAACATGGGTTTTCAGGGGGTATCCTCATATGACTTGTAGTACAGATCGTACCTTCATGGTACAAGTTGTACCTCAGAGTCATGACTTTGACTTGAGACATTATGAGTCTTAGTACAGATCGCATCTTCTAGGTAAGACTCGTACTGTAGACCCTTTGAAAAATTACAAAGTATATTTCTTGCTTTTTTTTTATCAGATTTGGAATTCTAACTCTTTTTCTCCATAAATACTATGACTGAGAAGGGGAAGCAACCAAATCCACCAAAGACAAAGCAGCTAGGGAAGAGATATCAGCTCGTAGGGCAGTGAGAGATGAGCCTTCCGACTCTGAGCATGCAGACACCTCCCCTAGTGGATCGGTGGAAGAATACAGGGTTAATGCATCTAACAGCAATAGGACCCAAACCACTAGGAAAAAATCTAAAGCCCAGGCCGAGGCAGTAACTGCTATATTTGCTGATGCTCCCTAGTCTGAGGAGTGAGCTGAGAAAAGAGTCCAAGAGTCTGGTAGTGGCTCTAATGATGATGAAGGGTCTGAGGAGGCCCAATCTAGTGATCAAGTTAGTGAGTCCAGATCCGATGATGAGGCAGCCAGTGTTGAACAAGAGCAGACTCCGCCTATGGAGAACCATACTATTCGGTGGAGAGTACCAGGAAAATAGGAGATCTATGAATAGGGTCTTGCTCTCACCCCCAAAACAACCCCAAGAGGAGTATTCAAGAAGAGCTACGGATCCTCACCAATGCACTGAATGAGGTGGAGGAGATGAAGCAGATATTCAGCTACTATGGGGTTTTAATGGATGGATAGAACCCTGGATCAATACAATTCAGAGATCGTCCGGGAGTTCTATGCCAATTATTGGGCTATTGTGGAACAGAAAGCAAGGGAGGGGCAGAAATTCAAAGATCAACTCAAGTTGGAAAGCTTCATGGTGCGAAGCTGCACTGTTGACATATTCAAGTGTACAATTGCTCGGGTATTATATGGGCCTCGGTTCATTCCACCACACACTACATCGGAGTTTGACTACTGGGTGGATTCCATGAAGAAAATCAAGTAGTTAGGCCTTGAGGAGAGAAAGAGTCAGATTAAGTGGCTGTTTGGGGTCATCGCTGAAGATAAGGAGGAGGTAGAATGGGTAACTAGCGGAAAGCACGTCACTAAGAATTCAATTAATTTCATAGCAAAAGCCTGCTGGATGCTAGTACACCACAGGTTGGCACCGATAGTGAACGATAATACCCTCAGTGCAGACAGAGCAGCATTGGTGGCGTGTATCATGTCACAATATTGCCATCAACATTTCGAGGGTCATTGTGGAGGAGGTCTGATATCAGGCTATGGGATTAAGAACTACCATCAAGGTGCGTCATGGTGATGAGCGGTTGATTGGAGGAAAAGGAATAGCTGACATTGGCTAGATCCGAGATGAAATGAACCTGGTAAGCTGAGCACGACTTTCTACCGTAGTCCTAGTACCACGGGCAGTTGGGTCGAGCAGGTGAATGCCCCCACCTCAATAGAGCAGGACGAGATACCAACTACAGACGCCGGTCATTCAAAGGCAACCCCCTAGCACCTTCAATGCACCACCTATGGGCCTTCAAAGCCAGATCCCAGTAGGATACATGCTCGTGCCTCAGGAATTTCTCAAAAAGATGGAAAAGATACTGACCATAGTTGAGAAAAAGGTGCAGTCTATGATGGAAAATGTGAAGCCATGGCTGAAGGCTGAGATTGAGGCAGCTATACGGGGTTTACATGCCAGACTTGATAGTTTTGAGAGCCGCTTCAATAAGTGCATGACCAAGTAGACTGACATTGATAGCCTCCGTGAGGAGTTGGGGGCTCTTCGGAGCCAAGTGACCGAGCTGTCAACTCAACACCCGGCAATTCTAGCAGCCCCTACTCTTTCTGACCTCGATTTCGAGATAGATGATGAGCTTGATTTGGCGGTGCATTGGGAGCCGACCGGAGTTGAGGGAGGAAAGGGGAAAAAAAGGTCTCGGAGGATGTTGGAGATGAAACCCTAAAGAAGAAGAGAAAGAAGGAAAAGAAAGAGAATTAGTGGGCGAGATTGGAGATTTAGCAGACTCACAATGAGCATAGGTCGGAGATGCTTGAGAGAGTGAGAGGAGCAGGTAGCTCCACCACTGCCCATGCGGAGCTTATGGGTGGAAAGGACCCTTCGGGCAAGCCACATTCAGCCCCAGTGATTCCAGAGGTCGCAGAAACGACCACTACTGCTAAGGGGGTGACCATTCTCCCCGTTGATATACAATTGAGTGCGTTGGCGGCTGCAGTGGAGGTACCACCTCTGCAGGATGACAGAAGCGCTTAATGCACCACAGGTATGTTCCCTTCCTTATGCTTTGTATTCTTTGTGATCTTGGGCATATTTATATACCCAAGTGATACTCAAATGCATCGTTTTTGCCTTATTTATCCAACAATGTTTGTACATTCTCATGTAAATTGTAGGAAAGTGTGAATTAATACTAACCAACATGATTAGCATTGTTTTGAAGGAAAAATGTACTTTTAATAAGCTAAGAGGCATGTTGGGAGGAATCGGAAATGGACGCGGAAGCGAGCAAGGAAATGGCCAAGGAAAGCAGGGAATAAAGAGGCTCCGTGATGGAGCCGTGTCACGTTGCCATCGCGGATGCATTCTGTCCGGAAGATTTAATTGCAAAGATTTCCAGAGAGGGTCCGCGTTCGTGCCGTGGCACGTTGGACCTAATTACCTGGAAC
>JACEIK010001833.1:202965-215654 GCA_018107945.1 Datura stramonium | reverse complement strand
AGTTTTATTTTACTTTTACATGTCCGTTTTACTTACCTTACATACTCGGTACATTCCACGCACTGATCACATACTTTCTATTCTTTATCGTTTAATGATACAGGGTCTGGATCTCAGGCTCATCCTCATCCTCAGTCCATCTCAGCCTACGATTTCAGCTTATTGGTGAGTCCTCATGTTCCGAGGGCTGTTTGATAAACTTTCATGTTTTTTCTGTTCAATTTTAGTCGGGTTAGTTGGGGATGTTGTCCCATCCACCCATCTTATGTATTAGAGGCTTTCAGATAAGTAATAGTGCTCCGCTGTGTATATGCCCAGTATTTCTTAATGTTATGCTATAATTACGTTTTTGCTATGTTTTATGATTATCATTACACTTATTTGAATAATATTAGTTATATGAATGTGCCATGGGTTGACTTGGGGTCCCTCTGGGTACCTTGTCCCGTGTCTACGATCAGACTGTATGTTCGGGTTGTTATAAACTTGGTATTAGAGCGTAGGTTCGAAGTGTCCTAGGGTGTCTGAAAGCCGCGTTAAGTAGAGTCTTTTTCATGGGTGTGAAGCGCGCCACTCCTATGATGAAGAGGCTACTAGAAGTTTAGGAAATGTTCCCTTCTTTCGTGTTCTATGTCGTGCGATCAAAAGTCTCTCCATCCTTCTAACTTGTGCGAATCGCAATTGCAGAATTATGGCTCCTAGGAGAATGAACGGAAGGAGGAATGGAGGTGATGAAGGCCACGGAGATGGCAATGACCATGGGCATCAACAAGCCCCAAGCAGCAGAGCCAGCTGCCCACGTTGAGTTTTGGGAGGCTGTGCAGATATTGACGCAGGCCTTGACCGCTCAGGTCAACCAGCAGGCTGTAGCGCAGGTCCCATAGAATGGCAATGCAGTGGTGGCTCGGATGAGAGACTTCTTGAGGATGAACCCTCCTGAGTTCACGGGATCAAAGGTGGATGAGGATCCACATGAGTTATTAAAGGGATCTTGAAGGTCACTCAGGTTATGGGGGTGACAAATGGGGAGTGTGTTGAATTAACCTCTTACCATCTAAAAGAGGCCGCTCATATTTGGTACAAGCAATGGAAGGACAGCAGGGCAACGGGAGAGGACCCTATCAGCTGGGATGAATTCCACATGGCCTTTGTCGACAGGTTCTTCCCTTAAGAGATGAGGGAGTTGAAGGCAACTGAGTTTGTGAACCTCAAGCAGGGAAAGATGATAGTGCTGGAGTATTCACTTGAGTTTACTCGTTTGTCAAAGTATGCCCTAGAGTTAGTGATGGATCAGAGGGCACGGGTGAGCCGATTCATTCATGGTATGGCTGGTTATCTAGACAAGGATTATAG
This sequence comes from Datura stramonium, assembly GCA_018107945.1. Taxonomy (NCBI): domain Eukaryota; kingdom Viridiplantae; phylum Streptophyta; class Magnoliopsida; order Solanales; family Solanaceae; genus Datura; species Datura stramonium. The sequence goes on along the minus strand of JACEIK010001833.1, from coordinate 214,301 downwards.
GACTGCCATGCCTACCAGGATATGGACTTTCCTCACATAGAGTTGTACGCCCAGTAGATGGAGCTGGCTCATGCGAGGGAGAGGGAGGCAAAGAGGGCTCAGACGGGCAGCCGTGGGTTTTCACATCAGAGGTCCGGCGGTGGCTACCGTCCACAGATCCAGCAGAGCTCACTAGCCCCAGCACCATCATCAGCTAGTGTTCCATCTATACCCAAGGGTGATCAAAGGAACAGGGTTTCAGGGTCGAGGGATCAGAGGGGCACCCAGTTAGAGTATACCTCTCCAGCTTGTGGAAAGTGCGACAAGAGTCATACCGGAGAGTGCCTACTCGGCTCAGATGTTTTCTATGGGTGTGGTAGATCCGGGCACATGCACCGAGCATGCCCATATGCTAGATAAGGTGACGATAGGGGTCGTGCATAGACCACCAGGACAACAGCAGCTCCAGCCCGTTCCGCTATGCAGGGAGCATTGACTAGTGGAGGTGGCGAACAACACCAAGACCAATTCTATGCCCTTGCCTCATGCCAATAGCAGGAGACTTCGCCAGACATGGTCACTGGTATGTTGCGTGTCTTTCATATTGATGTTTATTCCTTGCTAGATATGGGAGCCACCTTGTCTTTCCTGACTCCTTACATTTCTAGTAGCCTTGGAGTCAGTCCTGAGACCTTAATAGAACCGTTATTAGTTTCGACCCCTATTGGTGATTCGGTCATAACTAGACGAGTATATAGAGGATGCCCGCTCACTGTGTTGCGTAAGGTTACCTACGTAGACCTTGTAGAGTTAGCCATAACTGACTTTGACATTATTATTGGCATGGATTGGTTGTTTGCATGTTATGCTTTAATTAATTGTAGGACCCGTACAATGAAATTTCGTTTTCTAGGAGAGTCGGTGGTGGAGTGGAAGGGTAGTTTAGCGGTACCAGTAGGTCGGTTTATTTCATATCTTAAGGCTAGGAAAATGATCTCTAAAGGTTGCATGTACCACCTATTTAGGGTTAAGGATATGGATTCCAAGACCCCAACTATCCAGTCAATTCCAGTGGTGTGTGAATATCTAGAGATGTTTCCTGATGATTTTCTCGGTGTTCCTCCGGAGAGGGAAATTGATTTTGGTATTGATATATTGCCAGATACGCAACCCATTTCTATCCCTCCTTACAGGATGGCTCCATCTGAGCTAAAGAAATTAAAGGATCAGTTGAAGGACTTGCTGGATAAGGGTTTTATTAGATCGAGCAAGTCTCCATGGGGTGGGCCAATTCTATTTGTTCGAAAGAAGGACAGTTCCCTTCACACGTGTATTGTCTATCAGTCCGTTAAGAACAAGTACCCCTTACCCAGGATCGATGATTTGTTTGACCAGCTTTAGGGTGCCAAGTGCTTCTCCAAGATTGATCTCAGGTCTGGGTATCACCAGCTCAGAGTGCGGGAGAGTGACATCCCAAAAACCGCTTTCAGGACCCGGTATGGTCATTATGAATGTGTTGTTATGTATTTCGGACTAACCAATGCCCCCACAGCTTTTATGCATCTAATGAACAGGGTGTTAAAGGAATATTTGGACATGTTCGTGATTGTGTTCATTGACAACATTTTGATATACTCTCGAAGCAAGGAGGAGCATGCCACTCATTTGAGGATAGTGCTGCAAACCCTCAAGGATCGTCAGCTATATGCAAAGTTTAGCAAGTGTGAATTTTGGCTGAACTCGGTAGCATTTCTAGGACACGTGGTATCAGGTGAAAGCATAAGGGTAGATACCCAGAAGATCGAAGCGGTGAAAAATTGTCCTAGATCGGTGAATCCTTCAAAAATTTGGAGTTTCTTGGGCCTAGCAGGTTAGTACCTAAGGTTTGTGGAGGGTTTCTCATCTATTGCGGCACCTTGACTAAGTTGACTCAGAAAAAGGTGAAATTCCAATGGTCGGATGCGTGTGAGAAAAGCTTCAAAGAATTGAAGACCTGACTCACTTCAACACTAGTGTTGACCTTACCCGAGGGTACTGATGGCTTTGTAGTGTATTGTGACTCTTCGAGAGTCGGGCCGGGATGTGTGTTGATGCAGCATGGGAAGGTAATAACATATGCCTCGAGACAGTTGAAAGTTCATAAAAAGAATTACCCGACCCATGATCTTGAGTTGGCTGCGGTGGTGTTTGCATTGAAGATATGGCAGCATTACTTGTGTGGGATCCACGTGAATGTATTTACGAATCACAAGAGCTTGCAATATGTATTCACACAGAAGGATCTAAATCTTCGACAAAGGAGATGGTTGGAATTACTTAAGGACTACGACATGAGTGTCCTCTACCACTCAGGAAAGGATAATGAGGTTGTGGATTCACTTAGCAGGCTCTCCATGGAAAGTGTGTCCCACGTGGACGAGGGAAAGAAGGAGTTGGTGAAGGATGTCCACCAACTTGCAAGAATGGGAGTTAGATTGATTGACTCGACCAATAGCGGTGTTGTTGTGCATAACGGGTCAGAATCATCCTTGGTGGTTGATGTTAAATTCAGGCAAGATAAGGATCCCATTTTGAGGAAGCTGAAGGAGACGGTGCAGAGTTAAATGGTGGAGGTTTTCTCCAAGGAGGAGATGGTGTGCTATGATACCAGGGTCGTCTATGTGTCCCAGATGTAGATGATTTGAGAGTTCGGATATTGCATGAGGCACATGGTACCAGATATTCTATTCATCCAGGATCCATGAAAATGTATCGGGACTTGTGAGAAATCTATTGGTGGGATGGTATGAAGAAGGATATTGTGGAATTCGTAGAAAAATGTCCAAACTGCCAGCAAATGAAGGTCGAGCATCAAAGGATGGGAGGCGTACTTCAGGATATCAGCATTCCCACTTGGAAGTGAGAAGAGATTAATATGGATTTTGTTACAGGTCTACCCCGTATTCACCGGCAATACAACTCAATTTGGGTGGTGGTCGACAGGTTAACCAAGGCTGCACATTTCCTACCGGTCAAGACCACGGATTCAACAGTTGATTATGCTAAGTTGTATATTCAGGAGTTGGTTCGACTTCATGGAATGCCCTTGTCTATTATTTTAGATCGAGGTACTCAGTTTACCTCGCAATTCTAGCGTTCTTTTCAAAAAGGACTTGGGATGCAAGTTAAGATCAGTATAGCCTTCCATCCGCAAACAGATGGCCAGGCAAAACGAACCATCCAGACCATCGAGGATATGTTGAGGGCATGTGTTATGGATTTCAAAGGTAGTTGGGATGACCATTTTCCCTTGATTGAGTTTTCTTATAATAACAGTTACCACTCTAGTATCCAGATGGCACCATTCGAGGCTCTTTACGGGTAGAGGTGTAGATCTCCCATCGGATGGTTTGCGGTTGGCGAGGCAGCTATGATAAGAGTAGATTCAGTTCATGAGGTGATGGTGAAGGTTCAGTCGATAAGGGACCGGTTAAAAATCGCTCAGAGTCATCAGAAATCATATGCTGATGTGAGGAGGAGGGATTTGGAGTTTAAGGTGGACGACTAGGTATTTCTAAAGGTGTCTCCCATGAAGGGAGTCATGCGGTTCGGGAAGAAAGGGAAACTCAGTCCCCTCTACATTGGTCTTTACAGGGTTATGAGGAGAGTTGGTAAGGTGGCGTATGAGTTAGACTTGCCTTCAGAATTGTCTTCAATTAATCCCGTGTTTCATGTATCACTCTTGAAAAAGTGCTTGGGTGATCCAGATTTAGTAGTCCCGGTAGACAGTGTTGGTGTAAGGGATAGCCTCAGCTACGAGGAAATTTCGGTGAAAATCTTGGATCATCAGGTTCAGAGGCTTAGGAACAAAGAAGTAGCTTCACTTAAAGTATTGTGGATAAATCAACATGTTGAGGGAGCTACGTGGGAAGCCGAAGCAGATATGATAGCTAAATACCCGCATTGTTCCCTACCGGCTTAGTTTCAGTTTGAGGTATCAGTTTTGCCCTAAACCTTTAATTATCTTTTCCCGTTCAGTTCATGTGTACAAGTTTGTTTTATGATATGGTAAATGTATGTGATGCCTGAATTCAGTTTAGCTATGTAGTTCCTTTCGGAGGTAGTCATTCTGTCAGTTTTCAACTTAAACGACTGGTAATTGTATATGGTGATAGCTTGTTTATGAGATTTCCATATGGTTCTAACATTCGAGTACGAATATTCCCAAGGGGGAGATATTGTTATACCCCGGGAACCCAAGGATCAGACCCGGAAGTGAAAACGGAGAAAAACTGAAAATTTGCACTAGGTCACAAAATGACCCGTGAAGTGACTCGTGGTCAGCGTGGTGTGGCAAGGCCTAAGTAAGGTGGCCACGGGCTTGACCATGAGTCGTAGTCAGACCTCATGACTCGTGAGGTCACCCGTGGTCAACCCTGGAGGATTGGCAAGTTGGGATGGACAGTGTAGGCTACGGAAGGTGATCACGAGTTGTGGTCTGACCTCACGACTCGTGAAGTCACTTGTGGGTTCCCCTTGGATGTTTGAGCAGTAGACTCAACGGATCAAGGCCATGAGTCGTGCCCTGTGGCAACAACCCGTTAGGTCCCTCATGGGGACTGACCACCAGAAATTTCCTGCATTTTAATAAGGGTGTTTTCATAACTTCCTAAGTCCCTAAGGCCTAACTACATCGTTTTTGATATGTTTCTTGGTTAGATAAGATCGGTTAATCCCTTTATGCATGTCCATTCTCATGCAAAATCTTAGAGAGGTTTTTGGGAGATTCAAGGCCTTCTTCCCCAAATTTTCATCAATTTCTTTGTGGGTGTTCAAGGAACTTTGAGTCCATCCATTCCCAGGTATGTAGGGTTTTAAAGTGGGTGAAATTCTTCCTCACCCATGCCAAAATTTCAAGTTAATTCATGAATTCTCCTACTCAAATTCCATGGGGTTTTACCCAAAGCATGAAAATATGATTTCTCTTTATGGACATGATTTAATTGAGTTTTAATTATTGAATTATGCATGATGGGTATATTTTATGCTCATTCCTTCAAAATCATTTTTCAAGCTTTTAAATCCAAAATACCCATTTGATGAAAGTTCATGAAAGTTATGATTTATGATGACTACTCTATATTTTGAATTTATTGATGACGGAAAAACATGAATTCAAGTTACCCATGTTTATGAGCATATTTTGAAAGAATTGAATATGATGAAGTATTGGGCAATTCCCACATGTTAAAGAATGATTTATGATTTATGAAGTAAATTACATGATTTATCGATTTATGATGTTGGCCAATGAAAAGGGCCTTGATTCTTGGCTAAGCATGTTTAAAGGGGATAAATAATGATAAATGTTATATTTTATCCAATGAATCTTAATGCATGATATTATTTATTTATGTATGAGCCTATATGCATGTTTTTGGGAGCCGTGTCTAGCATCGAGCAGCCGACGTTCAAAGGACTACACCGGTGTCTCATAACCACGTGCCACCATGGGTTTGTAAATGATATTATGTATTGATAATGATCCCCTCAAATGTGATATCACCCCTTATGCACGACCCTCGCCTGGCAAGCCAGGGTCAGCTCTGCCCACTTGAGCGAGACAATGGGGCATTATGAAAGGCTCTACCATGATGGTGTTGGTTATGACGAGTCCTCTCACTGTTCCACATGTTTTATGCATTTTTATGTTTATGTTATTGGCTCAAGTTATGTTTTGATAAAGTTTATTTTATGATTATGAACATTTTATGAATGATTGTGAAGCCTTGAGCCTTATGTTTTCTTATGAAGTTTATGATACAAGCATGGTGTCCTCCTTTTATGTTACTTATGAGTTTTATTTTACTTTTAAATGTCCGTTTTACTTACCTTACATACTCGGTACATTCCATATACTGACCGCATACTTTCTATGTTGTATCGTTTCATGATACAGGGTTCGGATCTCAGGCTCATCCTCATCCTTAGTCCATCTCAACCTACAATTTCATCTTATTGGGAGTCCTCATGTTCCCTGGGCCGTTTGATAAACTTTCCTGTTGTTTATGTTCAGTTTCGGTCAGGTTAGTTGGGGATGTTGTCCCATCAATCCATCTTATGTATTAGAGGCTTTCAGACAAGTATGTAGTGCTCCACCGTGTATACGCCCAGTATTTCTTGATTTTATGCTATAATTACTTTTTTGCTATGTTTTATGATCCTCATTCCGCTGATTTGAATAAGATTAGTAGTATGCATGTTTCATGGGTTGACTTGGGGTCCCTTGTCCCGTGTCTACGATTCGGGTGTACGTTTGAGTCATGACAGTGACTCATTTGAATCTTGCCTCAACCACCTGGGCAAAGTATTGAAAAGATGTGAAGAAACTAATCTGGTTCTAAACTGGGAAAAATGTCATTTTATGGTTAAGAAGGGAATAGTGTTGGGTCATAAAATCTCGAGAAAGGGAATTGAGGTGGACAAGGCAAAAATTGAGGTTATAGCAGGTTTGCCACCCCCTATTTCCATAAAAGGAGTCAGGAGCTTTCTAGGGCATGCAGGATTTTATAGACAATTTATCAAGGATTTTTCAAAGATTGCATATCCATTGTGCAAATTACTTGAGAAGGAGGTAAAGTTCGTTTGATGAGGCATGTCTAAGGGCTTTTGAGTGCTAAAAAGAGAAACTCACCACTTCTTCTATCATCGTAGCTCCAGATTGGTCTCTTCCATTTGAGGTAATGTGTGACACTAGCAGTTTTGCTCTTGGTACTATTTTGGGCCAAATAAGAGCAAAGATCTTTCATCTGATCTACTACGCTAGTAAAACACTCAATATAGCCTAGAAAAATTACACGGTCATAGAACAGGAGCTACTGGCGGTGGTCTTTGCATTCAAAAAATTTCGAGCATACTTTCTTGGAACCAAGGTGATCATTCATACAGACAATGCCGCTTTGAGGTACCTAATGTCAAAAAAGGATGCTAAACCCAGATTGATTCAGTGGGTGCTTTTGCTCCAAGAATTTGAGTTTGAGGTTAAAGATCGTAAAGGAAGGAAAAGCCAGGTAGAAAACCATTTATCCAGGCTCGAGTTCGAAGCTAGGGCAAGGGAAGAGATTGATATTGATGATGCCTTCCAAGACGAACAGGTACTAGCTGCATCGCAGGCTTTGATTCCATTGTTTGCTGACTTTGCAAATTACTTGGTTAGCGATATGATATCGGAATACCTAACTCCTCCTCAGAAGAAAAAGTTCTTATTCGATGCCCGAATATATTATTGGGACGAGCCTTATTTATTTCACATTTATGCAGATGGGATCATTCACAAGTTTGTGCCTGAAATAGAAATGCTGAGCATTCTGGAGGCCTGTCATTCATCTCCAGTTGGGGTCATCACAATGGTATCAGAACTGCACATAAGATTATACAATGCAGATATTATTGGCCCTCTATTCACCAAGATGCATATTATTTCACTAAGTCTTGTGATCAATGCCAAAGGTAGAGTGGTATTACCCGTAAACATGAGTTTCCATTAACCCCCATCTTGGAAGTTGAGTTTTTTGATGTGTGGGGCATCGACTTCATGGGCCCATTGTTAGCTCATATGGAATGAAATACATCTTGGTGGTAGTGGATTATGTCTTCAAATGAGTGGAGGAAATTGAACTACCAAAGAATGAAGGCAAAAGTGTAACAGCATTCCTTCAGAAGCATATCTTCGCCAGGTTTGGCACTCCCAGATCTATTATCAGTGATGGTGGATCTCACATCTGTAACTGCCTCTTCAGGACCCTATTGGAAAAATATAAATTCAAGTATAAGGTGGCCACACCTTATGTAACACCCCAAATATTTCTAAGATCAGATTCCAGGCTTAAGGAAAGAATTCAGACAAAAGGTGGAAATTTTTTCACAGAATGAGTCGGGGGAAGACTCGTTAGGTGATCCCACGAGTCTTGGTCGGACCCGTGGGGAGCATTCAAGAGGGTAATCTAGAGCCGTGGCCACGGATGACCCAACGAGTCGTTAGGTAATCCCACGACTTGTTAGGTCAGTCATTAGGTGAATATGGGAATTTCTGGTGTGGTTCTAAAAGGAGGGACGAGTCGTCGTGGACCTGACGACTCGTCAAGTTACCCGTGGGGAGAGAAGAGTAGAAAAAGGGGTCTTACCAGTGCACTCCATGACTTGGTCCCCACGAGAAGTTGCCTACCCCTAACTCGTGGAGTGCCTCGTGGGGTCTGGCAAGAAGATTTTCCCTGCGTTTTTTCAAGGGTGTTTTCATAAAATCCAATGCTTCTAACTCCTAAACTACAATGTTTTGAGTATGGTATGGGATGTTTTAATGGGGTAACTAGCCTAAACCCTCATTCTTCATCAAATAACTCTCAAAACCCTTCTTCCTCCTCTCTCTCAAGGTTCAAGGATTCTTCAAGGGATTATTCAAAGACTTCAAGGTCAAGTTCAAGTGGGAAATTCCTCAAAGAAGGTATGTTGGTTTTCAACAAGGATATTCTTCAATCCGTTTCCCCAAATGTTATAAGAAAAACCCAATTTCAACTATTCTAGTAAAGCATGACCTAGGGTTTTGTGTGATGGGTGATTTCTTCTATATTTTCTTTAAATTCTAAGATCCACTATGATTATGAGTTAATTATGATTATAGAATACTTGGGTTACCTTGAATTATGTGTTAGATGATAGAAAGTACATGATTATAGAATGTAATTATTCTTCCATCCTTGTGCCCCACATGTTTTAACAAAAACCCAATTTCAACTATTCTAGTAAAGCATGACCAAGGGTTTTGTGTGATGGGTGATTTCTTCTATATTTTCTTTAAATTCTAAGATCCACTATAATTATGAGTTAATTATGATTATAGAGTAATTGGGTTACCTTGAATTATGTGTTAGATGATGGAAAATACATGATTATAGAATGTATTTTATGAAATGGCTTGAGCTTTGAATGAGACCTTATTATTGTGCACTCGATTATAGCACTACCTCGTATCCACGGTTTAAAGTATGTGAAGATTGTATGATTTCCCTTTAGAACTCGAATATGTCATTTGATAAATATGTTAAGATGAAATTAGGGTTTATGGGATTGATTCATTGAAAGTAGAATATGTGTTTTCATTATGTTTTTAATTGAGCCGGTTGGGTATAAGGTAAATCTGTGATAATGGCCTAATTAATGCCTCCTTCTCATGAATTGGAGTAGCTCTCGAAGTGGGCCTTATGAAATTAAGATGTATGTTTCTCCCATGATCTCATTGTAAATGTTTAAGTTATGAGTAAAGTATATGGCTTTTCGTAAATCTAGAATATATGAATCAATTTATGTATGTTAAGGTACGAATTGGACCTATGGACCACGAATGACTCTATGATACATGTTGAATGATATGAATCCGGAATTTAAATGTTGTGGAAGTATAATGCATGAAGTGAACCTACAGATTCTCACTAATGTAAGAAGTTTGAAGAAATATTGATGTGGCTCCATGAAGATATGAATTATGATGATAACGCATGAGAAGGATATTTCAAAATGTTAGGCTTTTTTCTAGTAGAAAGTAGCCCTAATCCTTTCGAAAAGAATTTTGTATGATGAAAGAAGTGTATGTTCATGTTTCTGACTAGCTGTAGTAGCATAGACCGAATATATAATGTCAGAGAAGTACTTCTCATGTTCTAGTCAACCAGGGACTCTCCATAGACGAGAATGTTTCCCTTGGTCAGCTCGGTATCCTCCATAACAGAGAGTGACTCCCTAGTTAAGTCGGGATCCTCCATAGTAGAGAGCGACTCCCTAGTTCAGTCGGGATCCTTCATAGCATAGAGTGACTCCCTAGTTCAGTCGGGATCCTCCATAGTAGAAAGTGACTCCCTAGTTTAGTTGGGTTTCTCCCTAGTAGAGAATGACTCCCTTAGTTTAGTTGGGACTCTCCATAGTAGAGAATGACTCCCTTAGTTATGTTATCAACATGATTCTGTTCCATATGATTCAGATTTTAGATTATAACAGATTTAATATAATGAGAATCAGACTCAGTTACCAGTAGTGATCCAGTACAATGTGTGTTGCTAGTTTTAGATTCAGCTCTTATTAGACATTTAGAACTTGACCCTTATGCATGAGTTCGATGATGTTTCATAATATAAGATCCAAAAGAAAGTTTCATGTATATATATATGTGTATGTGACACATAAGAGGATTGTTGCATGTTAAATTAGTTATGTTGATGTACTTTGTTAGCTGCTTATCGTATTTTTGTATATTTAGTTATTTATATTTTTCCTACATGCTCAGTATATTCCAAGGACTGACCACACGTCTTTTCGTGCTATATCATTTTATGATATAGATTCATGTCCCCAGACTCAGCCTCGTGGTTAGATACGCTTCATTCCTTCTCAGCTGCTTGTGGTGAGTCCTCATCTCCTGAGGACGTGATTTGTGTTTATATTTTCTTTATGTTTCAGTTTTCAAATTTTAGGAGTTAACTGGGGGCTTGTCCCAACAACTTATCAGTTTAGTAGAAGGCTTTCAGACTTGTGTAGATAGATTCATCGTTGTATCAAAGTGTTGTTACGATTATTCTTATGGTTCTATATTTGACTCTTGTAGTTAGCTTCTGCTTATTTATGTTAAGAGTTGCTTCTATTGTTAAGTGATATGTTATGATTATGCCATGGGTCTACTTGGAGCCTTTCGGGGTTCCTTGTCTCATGTTATGGCTAGGGTGTAAATTCGGGTCATGACAAACTTGGTATCAGAGCCAAGGTTTAGAGTGTCCTAGGGTGTCTGGAAGCTGCGTTAAGTAGAGTCTTTTTCATGGGTGTGAAGCGAGTCACACTTATGATGAGGAGGCTGTGAGACTTTTTAGGAATGTTCCCTTTTCTTCGTGATTCTTGTCGTGCGTAGAGTATGAAGTTCTAAAAAGTTCCTTCCCTGACTCATGCTGTACGCGCTCCCAGATAATGCCTCCCAAACGAGCAAATGGAAGATGAAATAGTAATGGAACGCCTGCAGGTACCACCAGCCCCGGTGAACCCGATGGATGACCATGTTACTCATGCCAAGTTCTGGGAAACTCTTCGTATGTTGGCACAAGACATGCCTGCCCAGATTAATCAGCAAGTGATGGCTCATGTTCCCCAAAATGGGAATGTAGCGGCGGCAAGGGTAAGAGATTTCCTCAGGATGAATCCACTCGAGTTCTTGGGGTCAAAGGTAGATGAGGAATCGTATGAGTGATCTGGGGCATATTTATATGCCCGAGTGATACTCAAATGCATCATTTTTGCCTTGTTTATCCAACAATATTTGTACATTTGCATGTAAATTGTAGGGA
>JACEIK010001833.1:177885-193957 GCA_018107945.1 Datura stramonium | reverse complement strand
TTCTACTTTAGTATAAAAATAGTTTACAAAATATAAAAACTTTTCTTTACACTGTTGTCTTCATTTTTAGAGTTACAGTAAATTAACACTCGAGAAGGTTCTACCCTGTAGTCCAGTCCCTGTAGGTTCGACATTCCGGTTCTTAAAAAGAGCCACTATATTACTTGCACGATCCGTACACTTGCGGGCTCATCAATGAGTTCTTGGAAGAGATTTAGAAGATTACCCACATCATGGGAGTGACGAGAATTGAGAGCGCAGACTTAGCCTCCTACCATCTAAAAGGAGTGACTTATATATGGTTTTGTCAGTGGAGGGATAGTCGAGGAATCGGAGCAGGCCCCGTAGGTTGGGATGAATTTTAGACTGCGTTCCTGGACAAGTTTTTCCCTAGAGAGTTAAGGGAGGATGAGGCAGTAGAGTTCATCAACCTGAAATAGAATGACATGACAGTTCATGAGTACACATTGGAATTTACCCGGTTGTCCAAGTATTCTCCGAAGATGGTAGCCGACCAGAGGGCCCGGGTGAGTAGGTTCGTAAATGGAGTGTCAGACTCCTTGGTTAAAGAGTGTAGGACTACCATGTTTCACAGGGATATAGAATTTCCACATTTGGTGATATTCTCTCAACAAATGGAGGCAGAGTAGGTGAAAGGAAAAGGAGAGAGAGGCCAAGAGGGGCAGGATCGGAGAGTCAAAGTTTTCTTCGCCAAGGATGAGTGGTGGACACCGCTCACATTCCCAGCAGAATTGTTAGCCCTGGCATTTTTGATAGTCAGTGCTACACACAAACCTAGATTAAGGGAGATTACGTATCCGACGTGTATCAACTGTGGGAAGCACCACTTGGGAGAATGTATGGCTGGATCGGATGTTTGATTCTGGTGCGGCCAGCCGGGCCATAAGTACCGAGATTGAGCAGCGCCAAAGCGAGGCAAGAGTAGATCCTTGATCATCTCTTTAGTAGCACCGATAGCTCATTCATTTTAGCGGGGTGCATTATCTAGCTTGGGTGGCGAACTTTGTCAAAACCACTTCTATGCCGTAATAGCACACCAGGATAAGGGCAAGTCGCCAGTAGTGGCCATCGGTATGTTGTGAATCTTGCATAACTCTTCGTATGTTGCTAGCCCAGAACCTCAGTATTAAATAAAAAGCTCTTTGATTGGTGATGAGTAGAGGTTGTCGATGTGTGATGTGAATAACTGTTAATGTAAGACTTGCAGTCATGGTTAGAGGTGAAAGGGGAGCTAGGAGTTAGTGAATTAGGCCCGACCTTAAGAAAAATTTAGGAGCCTTAGAATGATGACTCTAAGCTAAGGGGGATATGGTAAGTATGTGAGACTAGTTGGATCTTGGATATGATAGTAGGGAAGTCCTAACCCTAACAGTCATGATATGTCAATCCCCTCAGGTTCAGATAATTTCTCTGGTAGTTCAGTTGAACCTAAGTTACGCCCATCCCTATGTGCAGACTCCCAAATGTTCTAGATAAATTCTTCAGAAAGCGATGCCAATATTACTTTATGAATCCTTTAGGCTCATCTTCGTGTTATGAATCAGTTATGTGTGTTAATTCATGTTTCCCAATATGATCAGCTCAAACTTAGTCTCTAGAAGATGCTTAGTAGCTCAACAAACTCAGGTTATCTCATGTATGTGCTCAGTTTTAGATGTCATGAATGATCCATGCTCATGAGACCTTTAATTGATGTTAGACCAGATATTATGAATTCTAACCCGTAAAAGAAAGTGATTTATGAGCGAAGGCTCAGTCCGTATCAGTTCGGTGCCAGGTAAAGGGGAAAAATCCTTCTCATTTTTCTATCTAGTTCCATGTTAGTTTCATGTACTTCGGTCTCTCTTGTTTTATAGCATTCATGATCAATTTAGATATTCAGTTCCGATGTGTAAGGTCATCCCAAAGTCAGATGCTCCATTGGTTTTAGCTGTGATTGATTGATTGTGGAATTTCAGTTTCGTCTTTATCCTTTTAGTATATTTACCAACATTCAAGGATGAATGTTCCCAAGGGGGAGATATTGTAACACCCCAAATGTTTCTAAGATCAGATTCCAGGCTTAAAGAAAGAATTCAGACAGAAGGTGGAAATTTTATCACAGAACAAGTTGGGGATCGACTCTTTAGGTGACCCCACGAGTCGTGGTTAGACCCATGGGGAGCAGTCAAGAGGGTAATCTGGAGCAGTGGCCACAGATGACCCAATGAGTCATTAGGTAACCCCACGACTCGTTAGGTCGGCCGTTAGGTGAAGATGGGAATTTCTGGTGTGGTTCTGAATCAGTGGAGACCACGGAAGGAGGGACGAGTTGTCGTGGACTTGATGACTCATAAAGATACCCGTGGGGGGAAAGAGAAGAAAAAGGGGTCTTAACCAGTGCACTCCACGACTTCGTCACCATGAGTCGTTTCCTATCCCATGACTCGTGGAGTGCCTCATGGGGTCTGGCAGGAGGATTTTCCTTGTGTTTTTCCAGAGGTGTTTTCATAAAATCCTATGCTTCTAACTCCTAAACTACGTCGTTTTGAGCATGGTATGGGATTTTTAATGGGGTAACTAGCCTAAACCCTCATTTTTCATCAAATAACTCTCAAAACCCTTCTTCCTCCACTCTCTCAAGGTTCAAGGATTCTTCAAGGGATTATTCAAAGACTTCAAGGTCAAGTTCAAGTGGAAAATTCCTCGAAGCAGGTATGTGGGTTTTCAACAAGGATATTCTTCCATCCTTGTGCCCCAAATGTTTTAACAAAAAACCCAATTTCAACTATTCTAGTAAAGCATGACCTAAGGTTTTGTGTGATGGGTAAATTATTCTATATTTTCTTTAAATTCTAAGATCCACTATGATTATGAGTTAATTATGATTATAGAATAATTGGGTTACCTTGAATTATGTGTTAGATGATGGAAAATACATGATTATAGAATGTAATTNTTTTAAATTTTTGGTGTGTTGGTTGTATCCCATGCATGTTGCTACTCTATGGCTACGAAATCCTGGTTGCGTGTTGTACATAATATTTATACTGCAAAGAGGATTCATTAGAAAGCATGCAAATTTTTGTACATATGTGAGACACTTAGGCCATAAAATTCGATTCGGTGTGATTGAGGCTTAATTTTGAATTCTTGTAAGTAGCTGATTAAAGAGTCTGTGAAGATGTCTTGAGTTGAGCATGTGCATTGAGTGTATATCTTGAGTTGAGCATGCATTGAGGGGCATAGTGAGGTTCATTATTCCATGCCATTGTGAAGTTTCTAGAACTTGGCCTCGTTGTGTGTACGAAACTAAATGAAGGAAGTGTAGTGTAGAAGGATGTGGTATACTTTTGTTTAACCAAAAGTTTTTTTTGTTTTCCTTTTCATATCCACCTTGAAGATTAAATCCTAGTTAGCCCATCGGTTTCTTTTAGCCTATATTTTTTTCTTTTTTTGTCTAAAAGGGCGTAAACCAAGTTTAACCCTCTTTCATTGTCCGCACACCTAATCCGAAGTTTTAAGAGTCAAGAAAATATATACTTTCCTACGTTGTAAAGGAGTGAAATGATGAAAAGAAAAGAAAGAGAGGAAAAAGAAAAGTGATGAAAAGAAAGAAAAGAGTCAAAAGGTGTACTTGCGCATTTAAAGGAAATAAAGTTATATAACTTATCTTTTTGTTTAGTTTGGTGTGTTAAAGAAGTACGACAAAATAAAGAAAGACTTCAAGAAAGGGAGGAGGAAGGAAGAAATTATGTCCGTATCGTGATGGGATGTATTGAAAAAGCGCTTAAGGATGCTAGTTGCTATTATTGGTTGTTTCAAGATATACTAGTCCAGTTAGCCGATATTACAAACCCGTTAAGTCCTACGTGATCTTACATCACGCGTCCTTATATTAGTGGAGTAATACACTAGAGGCAAGCCTATGGGTCATGCCGATGCATGTGAATTCTTTGGGAGAGAGTGAAATTGTGTGTACATGCCCCGCATGAAATGATTTAGAGTTCATGTGATCTAAAAGAGGGGGAAATTCTCTTGTGATATGAGGGCGCATGCTTGACGAAAGAATGAAATTCATGTCGGATATCTTGGTCAGCTAATTTGCATGAGTTTGCCAATACGAGAGTCGATTCTGAGTCTAGGGGGTCTTGATTTGTTAAATGTCATTTTAATGATATATCTATGCATGTTTTCTCGATGATTTGTTATGAAAATAATCGGTATAACCGTTAAATGATTGTCGAGCCAAAGTAGCCATGATGGGATATCAATTTCATGAGGTGTAGGAGTATTGTTCGAGGACGAACAAGATTTTAAGTGTGGGGTAGGTGATCTCGGGCATATTTATATGCCCGAGTGATACTCAAATGCATCGTTTTTGCCTTGTTTATCCAATGTTTGTACATTTACATGTAAATTGTAGGAAGTGTAAATTTATACTAACTAACATGATTAGCGTTGTTTTTAAGGTGAAAACATACTTTTATGGAGTTAAGATGCATGTAGGGAGGAATCGGAGATGGACTCGAACGAGCAAGGAAGGTGTGGAGAAGCAAGGAATTTGGGGTGGCTCCAGCGATGGAGCCCGTGACACGCCGCCATCTCGATGCATTCTGTCCTGAGATATAAATTCAAGAAATTCCGTAGAAGGTCCGCACCGAGCCGTGGCACGTTGGAATTAATTTCCCGCATCTCACATTCCGCTGAAGGTCCGCGTTTGTACCGTGGGATACTGGGCATGCCTGCATGCCGTGCCACGCTGGGAGCAATTACTTGGGCGGCTAACTTCCAGAGCTTCCTCCGGCTAGTACCATGTCACGGAGGCAAGACCGCGATGCACTCCGTGACACGCGGGCTTGTTATTCAAAAAATTATCCCTAGTATAAAATAGAACACTTAAAGTTCATTTTTAATTATTCGTACTTGGTGGAGCAAGAACGTGGTTGTGCAATGAGAGGATGAAAATTCTTAGGTTTTCTCTATCCCTTTCTTCTTTCTTTCAATTGTTTGTATGATTTACACTCATTTAACGATGGTTCAATCCACAAATGAAGTGGCTAATTCCCTTTCTTGCCGAGGTTGTATAAACCGTTGTATTGAAATGTAATTGTTGATTATCCTGGGTTGTTTCATCTTTTCTTCTATGGTTGCTCCCATTTTAATTTTGTTCTTACCGCATTAATATCTCGGCCAATGTTAATGTAAACTAAAAGTCCAGCTTCACCCGAGAGGGCACGAAACTGAAAGTTGTGAATTAATAGGATATGATCTTTTCTTAGTTTGGGAAAATTGAGAATTGATTTAACTTCGTGGATAGAAATATAACCGAAAGTCATATTAGTCGGAAGTGTGGAATCGGTTTTGTATGGCTAGAACATGAATTTCTTCTTATCACAGAAATGTAGGTGGAAGGTTCATAATTCTTAAGTTGGGTTGAATACGAGAGTTTTAATCTGAAGGCATAAGTTCCGACTAGCAACCTAGTGGGAGAGAAGAAAAACCACGTAGATCGATGATTAATTTCTTCACATGTTAGTTTTAGCCTCAAAGATGCTCACATTCAGATTTCAGACTCACTTGTATACTTATTCTACTTTAGTATAAAAATAGTTTACAAAAATTATAAAAACTTTCCTTACACCGTTGTCTTCATTTTTAGAGTTGAAGAAATTAACACTCGAGAAGGTTCTACCCCCGTATTACCCCCGTAGGTTCGACAATCAGTTTCTTAAAAAGAGCCACTATATTACTTGCACGATCGTACAATTCTGCGGCTCATCAATGAGTTCTCGAAGAGATTTAGAAGATCACCCACATCATGGAGTGACGAGAATTGAGAGCGCATTTTAGCCTCCTACCATCTAAAAGGAGTGACTTCAGTATATGGTTTTGTCAAGGAGGATAGTTGTCGAGGAATCTGAAAGCAGCCCCGTAGGGTTGGGATGAATTTTTAGATCACAGTTCGACAAGTTTTTCCCTAGAGAGTTAAGGGAGTGATGAGGCGAGGAGTTCATCAACTAAATAGAATGACATGATACCATGAGTACATTGAATCATCTTGTCCAAGCATTCGAAGATGGTAGCCGACTGCAGGGCCCGGTGAGTAGGTCTTAAATGGAGTGTCGACTCCTTGGTTAAAGAGTGTAGGACTACCATGTTTCACAGTGATATGGAATTTCACGTTTAGTGATATTCTCTCAACAAATGGAGGCGTGAGTAGTGGAAAGAAAAAAACGGAGAGAGAGGCCAAGAGGGGCAGGACGGAGTCAAAGTTTCCCCAAGGATGAGTGGTGGACACCGCTCACATTCCCAGCAGTAATTGTTAGCCCCGCATTTTTTGATAATGTTGCTACACACAAACCTAGATTAAGGGAGATTACGTATCCGGGACGTGTATCAACTGTGGGAAGCACCACTGGGGAGAATGTATATCGATCGATGTTTGATTCTGTGGTACAAATGCCATAAGTACCGAGATTGAGTAATACTAAAGCGAGCAAGAGTAGATCCTTGATCATCTCTTTAGTAGCACCGATAGCTCATTCATTTTAGCGGTGCATTATCTAGCCTGGTGGCGAACTTTGTCAAAACCACTTCTATGCCGTAATAGCACACCTCACAGATGCTGCAAGTCACGTGAGTGGCCACTCCGTATGCTGTGAATCTTGCATACCTCTTCGCATGCTGCTAGCCCGTAACCTCGCATTAAATAAAAGCTCTTGATTGGTGACTATAGAGGTTGTCGATGTGATGTGAATAATCTAATGTAAGACTTGGTACCATGGTTAGAGGTGAAAGGAGCTAGGAGTTAGTGAATTAGGCCCGACCTTAAGAAAATTTAGGAGCCTTAGAATGATGACTTGGTTAAGGATATGGTAAGTATGTGTGACTAGTTGATCTTGATTATGTTAGTAGGGAAGTCCTAACCCTAATACTATGATATGTCAATCCCCTGTGTTCGTATATCCTCTCGGTAGTCTGGCTTGAACTCTAAGTTACTCTACATCCCCATGTGCAGATCTCAAATGTTCTAGATAAATTCTTCAGAAAGCGATGCCAATATTACTTTATGAACTTTGTACTCATCTTCGTGTTATGAATGCTTATGTGTGTTAATTCATGTTTCCCAACATGATCACCAAACTTAGTCTCTAGGAAGATGCTTAGTAGCTCAACAAACTCGTGTTATCTCATGTATGTGCTCGCTTAGATGTCATGAATGATCCGTGCTCATGAGACCTTTAATTGATGTTAGACCGTATATTATGAATGTCTAACCCGTAAAAGAAAGTGATTTATGAGCCGGCGCCCGCCCGTATCGCCCTAAGTGTCAGTAAAGGGGAAAATCCTTTCATTTTTCTATCTAGTTCCATGTTAGTTTCATGTACTTCGGTCTCTCTTGTTTTATAGCATTCATGATCAATTTAGATATCTTGGTTCCGATGTGTAAGGTCATCCCAAAGTCGATGCTCCATTGGTTTTAGCGGTGATTGATTGATTGTGGAATTCTGGCCAGCTCTTTATCCTTTAGTATATTTACCAACATTCAAGGATGAATGTTCCCAAGGGGGAGATATTGCACACCTCAAATGTTTCTAAGATCGTATTCCAGCTTAAAGAAAGAATCTTACGTAAGGTGGAAATTTTATCACGTAACGTTGGGGATCGACTTAGGTGACCCTAATGAGTCGTGGTTAGACCCATGGGGAGTTACCATGAGGGTAATCCGGAGCAAAGGGCCGCCGCATGACCCAATGAGTCATTAGGCAACCCCACGAATTCGTTAGGCTCACGTTAGTGAAGATGGGAATCTGGGTGTGGTTCCGAATTCCAGCGGAGACCACGGAAGGAGGGACGAGTTGTCGCGGGACTTGATGACTATAAAGATACCCGTGGGGGAAAGAGAAGAAAAGGGTCTTAACCAAGCAGACCTACTTCCACTTCACCATGAGTCGCTTCTCATCCCATGACTCGTGGAGTGCCTCATGGGGTCCGGGCAGAGGATTTTCCTTGTGTTTTTCCGTAGGTGTTTTCATAAAATCCTGCATGCTTCTAACTCCTAAACTACGTCGCTTTGAGCATGGTATGGGATTTCACGGGGTAACTAGCCTAAACCCTCATTTTTCATCAAATAACTCTCAAAACCCTTCTTCCTCCACTCTCTCAAGGTTCAAGGATTCTCTGGAAGGGACTATTCAAAGACTTCAAGGTCAAGTTCAAGTGGAAAATTCCTCAAGGTGTATGGGTTTTCAACAAGGATATTCTTTCCATCCTCGTGCCCCCAAATGTTTTAACAAAAAACCCAATTTCAACTATTCTAGTAAAGCATGACCTAAGGTTTTGTGTGATGGGTAAATTATTCTATATTTTCTTTAAATTCTAAGATCCACTATGATTATGAGTTAATTATGATTATAGAATAAATTGGGTTACTCGAATTATGTTAGATGATGGAAAATACATGATTATAGAATGTAATTCATGAAATGGCTTGAGCTTTGAATGGACCTATTACTGTGCACTTATTTATAAGACACCTCGTGATCTACTTCGCGAAAGTAATGTGAAGATTGTATGATTCCCTTAAGAACTCGAATATGTAATTTGATAAATATAAAGATGTTATTTCGGTTTATGGGCTTGATCAATTGAAAGTAGAATATGTGTTTTCATTATGTTTTCAATGGAGCGGCTGGGTATAAGGTAAATCTATGATAATGGACTAACTAATGCCTCCTTCTCATTAATTGAGTAGATTCGAAATGGGTCTTATGAATGAAGATGTATGTTTCCCCCATGAGCTCAAGCAGAATTGCTTTGCTATGAGTGTAAATCTGTAATATATGAATCAATGTATTCATGTTAAGGTACGAATTGGACCTATTTAATTCATGAATGACTCTAAGGATACATGTTGAATGATATGAACTTGGACTCAAACTGTTGTTGAAGTATAATGCATGATGTGAACCTATAGATTCTCACTAATGTAAGAAGTTTGAAGAAATATTTATGTGGCTCCATGACAATATGAATTATGATGATAAAGCATGAGAAGGATATTTCAGAATGCTGGCCTTGTTGCTAGTAGAATGTAGCCCTAGTCCTTTCGAAAGAATTGTTTTATGGTGAAAGAAGTGTATGTTCATATTTCTGACTAGCTGTAGTAGCATAGACTAGATATATAATGTCAGATTAGTACTCCTCATGTTCTAGTCAGCCAGGGACTCTCCATAGCCGAAAATGTTTCCCTTGGTCAGCTCAGGATCCTCCATAGCAGAGAGTGACTCCCTAGTTTTGTCGGGATCGTCCATAGTAGAGAGTGACTCACTAGTTCAATTGGGATCCTCCATAGCAAAGAGTGACTCTCTAGTTCAGTTGGGTTTCTCCCTAGCTAATACATAATGACTCCCTTAGTTTAGTTGGGACTCTCCATAGTAGAGAATGACTCCCTTAGTTATGTTATCAACCTGATTCAGTTCCATATGATTCAAATTTTAGATTATAATAGATTTAATATAAGGAGAATCAGACTCAGTTACCAGTAGTGATCCAGTACAATGTGTGTTGCTAGTTTCATATTCAACTCTTACTAGACGTTTAGAACTTGACCCTTA
Source organism: Datura stramonium (assembly GCA_018107945.1). Taxonomy (NCBI): domain Eukaryota; kingdom Viridiplantae; phylum Streptophyta; class Magnoliopsida; order Solanales; family Solanaceae; genus Datura; species Datura stramonium. The sequence goes on along the minus strand of JACEIK010001833.1, from coordinate 184,337 downwards.
TGCATGAGTTCGATGATGTTTCATAATATAAGATCCAAAAGAAAGTTTCATGTATATATATATATATATGTATGTGACACATAAGAGGATTGTTGCATGTTAAATCAGTTATATTGATGTACTTTGTTAGCCGCTTATCGTATTTTTGTATATTTATGTTTATATTTTTCCTGCGTGCTCAGTATATTCTAAGGACTGACCACACGTCTTTTTGTGCTATATCATTTTATGATATAGATTCAGGTCCCTAGACTCAGACTTGTGGTTAGATACGCTTCATTCCCTCTCAGTTGTTAGTGGTGAGTCCTCGTCTCCCGAGGACGTGATTTCTGTTTATATTTTCTTTATGTTTCAATTTTCAGATTTTAGGAGTTAGTTGGAGGCTTATCCAAGAAACTCATCAGTTTAGTAGAAGCCTTTCAAACTTGTCTAGATAGATTCAACGTTGTATCAAAGTGTTGTTACAATTGTCCTTATGGTTCTATATTTGACTCTTGTAGTTAGCTTCTGCTCATTTATGTTAATAGTTGCTTCTATTGTTAAGTGATATGCTATGATTATGACATGGGTCTACTTGAAGCCTTTCGGGGTTCCTTGTCTCGTGTTACGGCTAGGGTGTAAACTCGGGTTGTGACACCTTACCACCCTCAGTCAAGTGGACATGTAGAAGTTTCGAACAGGGAAATCAAGACCATCCGAGCCAAAACAATGAATACTAGCCAGACAGATTGGTCTAGGAAGCTTGATGATGCATTGTGAGCTTACCGAACAGCTTATAAGACCACCATTGATTCATCTCCATATCAACTGGTTTATGGAAAAGCATGTCATTTACCGGTTGAACTAGAGCATAAGGCACTATGGGCTTTGAAAATGCTGAACATGAACTGGAATGAAGCAGCCAAGAAGAGGTTTAACCAGCTCAATGAGTTGAATGTATTCTTACTTAGAGCTTATGAGAGTGCAGCCATGTATAAAGAAAGGATGAAGATTTACCATGATAAGAAGATTGAAAAAAGGGAGTTTAGCCTAGGTCATTTGGTCCTACTGTTCAACTCAAGACTCCGGTTGCACCCTAAGAAGTTGAAATCTAGATAGACGGGACCCTACAGAGTAGTACATGTGTCCCCATATGGTGTAGTGGAACTTGAGAATAAAGAAGGAAAAAGGTTCAAAGTGAACGGGCAAAGAATAAAGTTGTATCTAGGAGATGTGGAGGAATCAAGAGGAATAGAGGTAGTATACCTTGATGATGCCTGAAGAGTCACGAAAACCTACATCGTGCCGCGACGTTAAATCAGGCACGGCATGGGAGGCAACCCATGAATGGTGAAATCTAAGTAGCCACAGGTTTCTTTCCCCACTATTCTTGTAGTTTATGCTTCGGGGACGAAGCTCAATTTTCAAAAAAGGGAGGGGGTGTACTTGTAATTTTTGGGAGTTTTTTTGATTCGTCCGAGGGTTTTTCTTGCCGTATTTCTTTTCCCTCGGGCATGCTATCTAGTAGAACCGGCATGTTTAGGATTTTATTTTCTTATTTTGTGATTTTTGTTTAATTAGGAAATAACTTAGGAGTACTCAGCCAATGAAAGTGCACTAGTTTTGGATTTTTGAAAATAATTGACCCTATTTAAAATTTTTGGATGCACTAGCTATGTATTTGTGACTGCATGCATGATTTTTGTGGATCTTTTGATGTCATTTAGTTTACTAGCACGAGGATTCTTGTTAAGCCATGTGTAAACCAGACAGGTTAGGTGATTATAAGTCATGTGCCTTGAGTTAGTGAGGTGTAATACTTAGTTGAGTATTGTGTTGAAGATCTAGAACTTGCCTGGTTGGTATTTGCATAGGCTAAGGATGGTTTGTTAGGATATGATTATAGGCCATTCTTTGTTAAGCTCACTTTTATCCTAAATAACCCTGCCACAATCATATGATTCCTTTGATCCCAATTTTGAGCCTTTAATAGACCATTTTTCTTTGATTAACCGATGAACTGTACCCATTTTTTATAATGAACCTGTTTTTGCCCTGGTCTTTTCTTGGATATTGTGAAACTCAGCATAGGCAAAATGCCTAAGTTGAGGGTGGCTAGAGTAGGGGTGCGTGAATGGTGGGAACGAGAAAAAGGGAAATAAAAGAGAAAAGGTTAAAAATGAGGTGTGGTGAAAAAAGAAAAGATGAAAAAGTTGTAAATCTTGTAAAAGAAAATTCAAAAGAAAAAAATATAAAATGCTTGAAGAAGTTGAAAATACACAACACCCATACAAATGCACATAAAAGAGGTGAAAAGGGAGGAAAAGGAATGAAAAGAATAGAGGGTGAAATAGGTGAATGGTGAAGCCAATGTATGTAGTTCCAAGGAAGGGATAGTCACAAAAAAATATATCATATTTATCATGTACAGCCCTAGAGCCTACATTACAAGCCACAACAAGTCCTATAGTGATCCTAATTTGACCATCTGACAGACTGAAGCAGAGAAAATAAGGGCAAGCCTATGGTATCTGATACATAGTACTTGGAACTTCTTTGTGAGAGTGAGCGTATCGCTTGTTTAGTCCCATGCAATATCTGAAACTCTACGTGTGAGTGGGGACTTCATTTATTATAAGGGTACATGAATTATGTTTACTTTTATCATTGGTCTGTGTGAAAAGCATCGGTGATGACTTGATTTCCTGTTGATAGCTAGATGACATGTCTTAATCCCTGTTTATCATGTTTTGTGGTTGCTTGTAGTATATTAGCTGATGTTAGTTCATGGAAAAAGGGTTAGAAGTTGTTGAATGTATAGTGCAAGTTTTTTTTAGTATTGGCTGTAGTGTTCTAGGTTTATTTTCTAGTTGAGCGTCGTATTTAGTTTTTCTTTTCTTTGCTCGAGGACATGCAAAAGTCTTAAGTTGAGGGTGTTGATGTGTTGTGAGTTTACAACAATTTCAACACTCAAAACTAAGAAAATAGCATGGACTTAGGTATGTTTATATGGATATAATACACTTTTTCTTTGGTTACAGGATAAATAGGTATTGGAGAAAGAATGTGCAAAATATAGCCTGAAAGTGGAGAAAATAGGCTTAAGTCACAAATCTCAATACGAGCCATAGGTTGTTGCTATGAGCGGTACTGCAGATCATGAAAAGTTTCAGATGGCTAAGTTATGAAGAGTGCATCCTACGACTCTCAGTACAAGTCGTACAATGCTTGTACGAGCTGTAGCATTGATTCATAGAAAGATTCAAAAGATGTGCCCAAGAGGCTGGCTCCTGACACAGATAGACAGTACGGGTCGTGGCGTCAAGGTACGAGTCATACCATCACACTCGTGAAGAGCTTCAGAAAATTGAGAATTCTCAGAGTCAAGCCACGGAAGCACAATACTACTTGTGGGAAGAATGTATGAGTCGTACCAAGGCCCAACACCTAGTTAAATTTCAGCCGACCAAGGACATACGGGAAGCAGGTACGACTTGTACAAACCTGCTACGGGTCGTACTCGATCGTGGCACAGGCAGCACCAGTTATGGAAATTCACCCTGTTAGCCTAGGAAAAGGGTTTTTATATCTGTATAAATACATTTATTTTTTATATTCGCTAGAGGATGTTGGAAGTAGTTAGTGAAGGTTATAAAGTAAAGAAAAACATAGAATTGAGTTGATTGACTTGTGATCAACCTTTTCTTGATTTCTTTCTTGATCTTTTTGAATTGTTCTTGAGTTATTTCGGATATAATCAAAGAAGTTTTTGTCTCATATATGATTGTAAGTATTAATTTATGTATTTAATGATGAATGCATATCACAACCTTGCGACTATGAGAGGCTAAAACCTCCATAGCTAGGGTTGTGGGAACCATGGTGGATTAGCAAGCTAGGCTTACATAAAAGTGATTCAAAACCAATGCGGAACACTTGTATTGTATTCTCTTCATGCTTAAACGTCTTAACGTTGTACAACGTTAGGACTTTCCCGAATTCTTTACTTGTTTGAGCCTAGGGAGGTAGAGATTAAGAAAAGAGGATTACAACAAAGCCTTGATCTTGATGATCATTGTATTAACTTGATTTGTGGTCGCATGATAGATATATTTCTGACATACTGATAATGTTTAGTTTACAATTGCTCATGAGACCTGACCCGATGATTGAGTATAGTTATCCAATAGGGACGAACTAGTCGTTTGGATGAACTTTAGTTATCAGTTCTACAAGTAAGCATTGGTGATGATCACGTATGTATACCCGAAACAGTTATGAACCCATGGGGAACACAAACCCTAGTTATCCTTCATTCTTGATTTCAACCAAAATTTTAACAGACATTTTAATTATTGCTTTCTTTAGAACCCCCAATTTGGAGTAACTACACAACAAGTTCAATTACTGGCTTTAGTCTAGCTCTTCCATATTCCCTGTGGGTTCGACCCCAACCTCTTAGTTAGGTTCTTTATTGATAATATCTATTTCATACTTCGGTAGGAGGTATGGTTTGAGGTTATTAGGGTCCGGTAGTTCGAGGGTCCATGAGTTCCTTGCCTTGAGTCCCCCGCAGTTTACAAGGACAAATCATAGAGAGGACCCTTAGAATTTCATAGATCAGTTGTAGAGAATATTTAAGGTTACGCATGCCTCGTCTACAGAATCAGTTGAGTTAGCAGTATTCCGATTGCGAGATGTGGCAGTCTTGTGGTACGAGAGTTGGGAGAGATCCCGAGGTAGAGATGCACCTCCACCTACATGGCCTAGCTTCTCTGAGGCCTTTATAAATCATTATTTGCCCCGAGAGGTCCGGTAGGCCAAAGTAGAGCAGTTTTTGCATCTGGAGCAGGGATGAATGAGTGTTAGAGAATATGCATTGAGATTTGACTCCTTAGCCAGATATGCGCCATCGTTTGTCAACACTATGCTAGCCAGGATGCACCGGTTTATTATGGGAATTGCGCCAGAATATGTGGAGTCTTGCATTATAGCTACACTGTGAGAGCATATGGATATCTTAAGAATCCAGGCCTTTTCTCAGAATATAGAGGAGCTCAGACAGCATCAATACGCTGTGGAAAGGGCAGGTCAGGAGCAACGTTAGAAGGCTAGACCCGCAGGTTCTCAGGTAGACTTTTAGGGTGTGCCCAGGCCTCGTTTATTATGTAGGCCACCTAGGCCCCCCATTTCAGCAGCAGTAGGACTGCAGACTGGATCGCTGAAGACAATCTGATTTCGGCAAGAGTTCACGAGCACTAGGATCGCGATATTAGAGGGGGCAGATCAGACAAAATTAGCAGTACCCCGATGCAGTACTTTCCATAGGCCGCATCTGGGAAGGTGCATGTATGGTTCCACCGCTTGTTATTCCTGTGAACAGGAGGGACACATGATGAGAGACTGCCCGACTAGGCGCTAGGGCAGTCAGGACCAACATAATAGATTCTCAATAGGTTCATATGCCCCAGCACCTTCTGCAGGGCGTAGGCCTTCAACTCCAGCCGGCCGAGGCTAAGGTAGATTAGGGGCATCTAGTTCGGGCAGCGGTCAGGACTGTACATATGCACTACCAGGAAGATAGGAGTCAGAGTCATCGTTAGATGTTATGACAGGTATATTAGATGTTTGCTCTTATTCATTTTATGCTTTAATAGAACTGGGTTCCACTTTGTCGTATGTTACTCCATTAGTGGCAGAAAGTTTGATATAGTGCCAGAATTTCTTCAGCGACCCTTTTCAGTGTCTACACCCGTCAGTGACTCTATTACCACAAAAAGAATGTACTAGGGTTGTACAGTAGAAATTGTTGGTCGCCGCCTTAGCAGATCTAGTAGAACTAGAAATGATCGATTTTGATGTGGTTATAGGTATGGATTGGTTGGCACCATGTTACGCCACGGTAGAGTGTTGGACCAGAATTGTCCGATTTCACTTTCCAGGGGAAGTGGTACATGAGTGGCGGGTAATGCAGCTACGCCAAAAGGTAAGTTTATATCCTATCTCTGGGCAAAAGAGTTGATAGAAAAAGGTGTATCTACCATATTGTTAGGGTTCTAGATATGCAAGAAGAATCCCCGACCCTCCAGTCTATTCCAGTGGTTAGTGAGTTCCAAGATGTGTTCCTAGACGAACTTCCTGGTATTCCCCCAGAGCGGGAAATAGATTTCTCTATAGATTTTCTACCAGGTATTCAACCTATATATATCCCCCCATACCGAATGGCTCCTGCTGAATTAAGAGAATTGAAAGAACAGTTGAAAGATCTATTGGATAAGGGCTTTATCAGGCCGAGTACATCATCGTGGTGCGCCAGTTGATAAAACTCAAACCAAACCTCCTTATGAAGTATGAAGCAGACGTTGTCAATAAAGAACCCAACTAGAGGTTGGGGTCGATCCCACAGAAAATACGGAAGAATGTAGAAGAACGCTAGTGCTTAAGCTTTTTAGTTAATTATTTCCTAAGAGGTG
>JACEIK010001833.1:154617-167266 GCA_018107945.1 Datura stramonium | reverse complement strand
ACCTCAGCAAGAAGTGAATTTAGCCACTCATTTGTGGATTAAACATCATCAAATGAGTATAAATCATACAAACAATTGAAATAAAGGAGAAAGAGAGAGAAGAACCCTAGGATTTTGGTCCCCTCAACTGCCTATAACCCACGTCCTTGCTCAACTAAGTCAGAATAATTAAAAATAAACCTAAGTGTGTTATTTATACTAGTGAGAATTTTTCCCGAAATAACAAGCAACGTGTCACGGAGTGCATCGCGGAGCACTGCCTCCGTGAGACGGAGCTAATGCGGACCCTCTCTAGAATCAGGTCCCTCAACAATTACTCCTCAGCGTTCCACAACATGCAACGCGGAGCTTGGGCAACGTGCCACGGTGCAGTCGCGAACCCTTACTAGAATTTGATGTTCCAGGTGAATATACCCAACGTGCCACGGCTTGTATCACGTGGCATTGCCTCCGTGTCACGGAGGCAACACGAGGCTTCACTGGAAATGGCCAAAACAAATCACCCGAGGCAGAATGCTTCCGCGATGGCAGCGTGACACGGCTCCATCGCGGAGCCCCTATATTTGCTGCTTTTCCATGACCTTTTCCACTTCTCACTTCCAAGTCTATTCCCGAATTTTACCAACATGTCTCTTAGCTTCCTAAAATTATATTTTTCCTACAAAACAACACTAATCATGTTGGTTAGTATAAATTCACATTTTAACTACAAATCACATGAGAATGCACTAATAACGATAGATAAACAAGACGAAATGAAGCATTTGAGTATCACTTGGGCATATAATTTTGCCCAAGATCACATATAAATTGCTGTTTGTTGAATGAAGTATGTTTTGGGCTGAATTTCCTTGAAATTTAAAAACTTAGACGATGAGCAAAATATCTTATGTATGATAAATATTCTAGCCTTGTCAGAAGTTAATTTCTCTTAAATTCTTGAGTGGTTTCCATTCTATGAAATTCCAGTATTATTGGTATGAGTTGAAATCTCTATTAGCTACTCAGTAGCTCAGTTTAGTAAAACTGTAAGATTCCTTCAGAATTATACAGAAATTGTCAACCGCTCAGTTTGACTTTAGATTTCCCCAAGGCATCAATAGTGCCTCTCAGTTATCAGAATCAGACTCAGAACTCAGATTAATTGGTCCATTAGGCGGTCATGACATTCTAGTTATAGCTCTAACCAGCCCCAAGACCCCAGTTCAGCATCAATTGTTCTTTAGACGGTTATGATGCTCCAGATAAGCAGCTCTGACCAGTCTTAGAATCCAGTTTCAGCATCTGGTCCGATAAGACTCTCAGGGTACTTTCAGTTTTGTGTCTCTGACTAGTATTGGATCTCAGTTTCGAGTTATCAGCGTAGTAGTTCAAAATAGGATTTCCAGTGGGAGTAGGACTTAGCACCGGGCGGACCGGGGTTCCAGCGTACCCAGGTTCCCAGAACTACGTTGCCAGCATAGGATTCAGTTTCAAATTATTGGCCTATTTGTCCTCAGACTTTTTTGATCACCCAGTTTATGCCTTTATACCCTGGCAAGGTATATTGGGTCTTACTGATGGGGTGTATACATCAGAATCCACATCTAGCTCACGTGGTTATATGTCGGTTAGAGAATCCCCCACTAGTCAGTACAGTTCAATCCAGTTAAGTATAGTTCAATCCAGTTTAGTTCAGCTTAGCTCAGTTCAGGTTAAAATCAGACTTACAGCATGCCTGACCATCAGACAGGGTCTTTTAGATCATCCCATTATACCATTACTCAGTTCAGCAGCTTTAGACGGTTCTTGCATGTTTTCTAAATTCATTATTGTATTGCTTATCTTGGGTTATGTTTCTCTCGTATACTCAGTACATTCAAAGTACTGACGTATACTTTTATACGGTATCATTTCATGATACAACTGCAGTTTCTCAGGCTCAGCACAAATAATTACCACAGTTTAGAGTATTCCGCCTCAACAGTGGAAGTGTGAGTCCTCATCATCCAAGGGCATAACTTCTTTCTTCAGTTTCTTATTATTTTTTTATACTTAGAGTTTGATGGGGGTTTGTCCCAGTAACTCCTCAACTAGATGGTTTTTCGACATGACTTTCAGTTTATTCAGTGTTATTTAAATATTTGGACATTTTACTTTCAGACTTGTCTTTCTTAAATATTTTTATTCTATTATTTTAAGTTCCTGTGCATGTATAATCGAATGATAGTGAATAATAGTCCAAGGGTTGAATTGGAGTCACTTATGGCCTCAAGTACCGTGTTACGTCTAGGGTGTAGACTCGGGGCGTGACAAACTTTATATCAGAGCCTTAGGTTTAGAGTATCCTTGTAATGTCTAAAAGCCGCATCAAGTATAGTCCTTTTCATGGGTGTGAAGCGCGCCACACTTATGATGAAGAGGCTACGAGATGTTATTAGGAAAAATCCCCTTTTGTTCGTATTCTTTATTGTGCGTTAAAGTTCAATTCTAGAAATGTCCTTATAAATCGTGCTCTATTTCATTTTAGTGAACAATGCCTCCTCAACGTGGAAATGGACGCAGGGCCAAAAACACCAACAGGCCCACCCCACTAGCTCCGGCAGCTCCTCGAGATGAATCCGTATCCACCTCCGAATTTAGGGCGGCCATTCAGTTGCTTACCCAAACCGTCACCAACCAAGTAAACCAGCAGGTGGTTCCAGTAGCCACAAATGGGTCTACAGCTGCTGATCGGGTGTGAGATTTTACTCGGATGAATCCTCCGAATTTCCACGGAATGAAGGTGGGATACGACCCACAAGAGTTTGTTGATGAAGTCAGGAAGATTACCCGTATCATGGGTGTTAGCTCTTCCGAGAGTGCTGACCTGGCTTCCTACCAGCTTAAAGGGGTAGCTCAGGTTTGGTATGAGCAGTGGAAGGAGGGGCGACCAGCGGGAGCAGGACCGATGGAGTGGGAGGAGTTCCACACAGCTTTTCTGGATAGATTTTTCCCCTGGGTGCTGAGGGAGGCGAAGATGGCAGAATTTATGAACCTGCGACAGGGCAACAGAATAGTGGAGGAGTATGCTTTGGAGTTTACCAGGTTGTCAAAGTATGCTCCATAGACGGTAGCTGAGCCAAGGGTTCGCATGCTGAATTTCGTCAACGGAGTATCTAACCTGGTCCTCAAAGAGTGCAGGACAACAATGCTGATCAAGGACATGGATCTTTCCAGCCTAGTTGTTTGTGCTCAATAGATTGAGGCCGAGAAGCTGAAAGATATGGAGCGAAAGAACAAGAGGGCAAGAACCGGCCATTCAGACTTTGGCCACCAGAGATCTGGCGGTGGTAGCTTCCTACAGCAGCAACAGAACCAGCAGCAGCATAGGGCCCCAACACCTAGCTCAGCCAGCGCCCCAACCTTTCGGTCCCGCCAGGATCAGAGGGGTGGGTCATTTGGCACTCAGACTCAGGCCCACAGTTCAGGGAACAGGCATCCAGTTTGCCCCAAGTGCGGCAAAAATCATCCTTGAGAGTGTCTACAGGGTAGTGAAGGTTATTTCAGTTGTGGACAGCTCGGGCAACGAATTAAAGAATGTCCGTTACCAGGGTGAGGGAGATCACAATCTACTACCTCAGCAGCTCCAGCAAGCCGACTAGCTCAGCGGGTCAACTCATCAGGTACAGATGGCGGTCAACGCCAGAATCATTTTTATGCTCTCTCTTCTCGTCAAGATCAGGAAAGCTCTCCTGACATGGTTACTGATATGTTATGTCTCTTCCACCTAGACGTATATGCCCTCTTAGATACAGGAGCTACTCTTTCGTTCATGACTCCATACATAGCAATTCAGTTCAACACCAGTTCAGAGGTCCTATTAGAACCCTTCTCAGTCTCCACCCTAGTTGGCGAGTCAGTTAGACCCAACCGGGTGTATAGAAACTGCCCAGTCTCAGTCTTGAATAAAGTCATTCAGCTGATTTGGTAGAGATAGACATGGTCGACTTCGAACTTATTCTTGGCATGGATTGGTTACACTCCTGCTACCTCAATTGACTGCAGAACTAGAGTTTTTAAGTTCCAGTTTCCAAATACGCCCATATTAGAGTGGTCAAGCAGCAGCTCAACGCCTAAGGGTAGGTTTATTTTCTACCTTAAGGCTCAAAAACTCATTTCCAAAGAATGCCTTTACCACCTGGTTCGGGTCAAGGATTCCAACTCTGACACCCCAACCGTTCAGTCAGTTCTAGTTGTCAGTGAGTTCCCAGATGTGTTTCCTGAGGATCTTCCTGGAGTTACTTCAGAATAGATCTCCTCCCAGACACTCAACCCATCTCCATCCCTCCTTATAGAATGGCTCCAACCGAGCTTAAGGAGCTGAAGGAGCAATTGAAGGACGTTCTTGATAAGGGTTTTATCAGACCTAGCATCTCTCCCTGGGGTTCTCCAGTGCTATTCGTACGTAAGAAAGACAGTACCCTTAGAATGTGCATAGATTACCGTCAGCTAAACAAGGTCACAGTTAAGAACAAGTACCTTCTGCCCAGAATTGACGATCTGTTCGACCAACTTCAGGGAGCCAGTTGTTTCTCAAAGATTGACCTCAGGTCAGGGTACCATCAGTTAAGGGTTAGAGAGAGTGACATACAGAAAACAAAATTCAGAACTCGATATGGTCACTACGAATTTGTGGTGCTGTCCTTTGGGTTAACCAACACCCCAATAGCCTTCATGGATTTGATGAACAGAGTTTTGAAGCCGTACTTAGATATGTTCATCATTGTATTTATCGACGACATTCTGGTGTACTCCAGAATTGAGGAAGAGTATGCCAATCACCTAAGGATAGCATTACAGACCCTCAGGGATCGCCAGTTATTCACCAAGTTCAGCAAGTGTGAATTCTAGTTGAATTCTGTGACATTTCTGGGTCATGTGGTCTCGAGTGAGGGGATATAGGTAGATCCTTACAAGATTGCAGCAGTGAAAGATTGGCCTAGACCTACCTTACCTACCGAAATCAGGAGTTTCCTGTGCTAAGCAGGTTATTATCGACAATTTGTGGAAGGTTTCTCCTCTATAGAATCCCCTCTGACCTAGTTAACCCAGAAGAAGGTGAAATTTTAGTGGTCGGATGAGTGTGAGAAGAGTTTTCAGGAGTTAAAAACTCAAATCACGATCACTCCAATTTTGACCCTGCCAGAAGGAATAGATGGGTTTGTGGTATATTGTGATGCCTCCAGAGTTGGACTTGGTTTCATTCTGATGCAGCGGGGAAAAGTGATAGCCTATGCCTCCAGACAACTCAAAGTTCATGAGAATACTATCCAACTCATGACTTGGAGCGGGTAGCGGTGGTATTCACGTTAAAAATATGGAGACACTACTTGTACGGAGCTAACATGGATTTGTTCACAGATCATAAGAGCCTTCAGTACATGTTCATCCAAAAGGACCTAAACCTACGTCAGAGACGGTGGTTGGAACTGTTAAAGGTATGACATAAGTGTGTCGTATCACCCAGGTAAGGTCAATGTAGTGGTTGACGCCCTAAGCAGACGGTCTATGAGAAGTGTAGCTCACATTGAGAAAGACAAGAGGGAACTAGTGAAAAAAGTTTACAGACTAGCCCGGTTAGGGGTGCAGCTAGTAGACTCAGCCGAAGGTAGAGTACTAATGCAAAGTGGGTCAGATTCGTCCCTGGTGGTTGAAGTTAAATCTACACAAGTTGAAGATCCAGTTCTATTTAAATTCAAGGAAACAGTTCTCAGAAAGGAGGTTGAGGCTTTCTCCCAAGGGGGAGATGGAGTGCTCCGTTACTAGGAAAGGTTGTGTGTGCCAGATGTTGGTGAGTTGAGACAACAAATATTGGCTGAAGCACATAGCTCAAGGTACTCCATTCACCCGGGTGCTACTAAAATGTACCACGACTTGAGGGACATTTACTGGTGGAACGACATGAAAAGGGACATTGCCGAATTCGTAGCTAAGTGCCCGAATTGCCAACAAGTCAAAGTGGAGCATCAAAGGCCATAAGGCATGACCCAAAACATCAGTATACCCACGCGGAAATGGGAAGAAGTAAATATGGACTTCATTACAGGTTTAGCTTGAACTCATCAGCAGCATGACTCAATCTGGGTGGTAGTAGATCGGATGACCAAGTCATCTCACTTCTTCCAAGTCAAAACCACATACTCAGCGAAGGACTATGCCAAACTATATATCCGAGAGTTAGTTAGACTTCATGGGGTGCCCTTGTCCATCATTTCAGACAGGGGAGAATAGTTTACCTCGCACTTCTGGAGGTCCTTTCAGAAGGGACTAGGCACCCAGGTCAAGCTTAGCACAGGTTTTGATCCGCAGACCGAAGGGCAAGCTGAGCGAACCATTCAGACCCTGGAGGATATGTTAAGAGAGTGCACAATTTATTTTAAGAGTAATTGGGATGACCACTTGCCTCTAATCGAGTTTGCGTACAACAACAGCTACCGTTCCAGCATTCAGATTGCCCCATTTGGAGCATTGTATCGTAGAAGGTGTAGATCTCCTATAGGGTGGTTTGAAGTCGGTGAAGCTACTTTGATAGGGCTAGACTCGGTTCACGAGGCAATTTAGAAAGTTTAGCTCATTCAATACAGGCTGAAAACAGCCCAGAGCCGTCAGAAATCTTATGCCAATGTGCGGAGAAGAGAATTGGCGTTTGCAGTTGACGACTGAGTATACCTGAAAATTTTGCCCATGAAAGGGGTAGTGAGGTTCGAAAAGAAGGGGAAACTCAGTCCTAGGTATGTGGGAACTTATAGAATTTTGTGGTGTATCGGCAAGGTGGCCTATGAGCTAGAGTTGCCTTCAGAACTAGCAGCTGTACCACCAGTTTTCCATGTATCACTTTTGGAAAAGTGTATTGGAGATCCAACCTCTGTGGTGCCATTGGATAGTGTGGCAGTCAAGGATAGTCTCACCTATGAGGAGGTACCAGTCTAGATCCTTGACCGTCAGGTTCGTAAATTGAAGAACAAGGAAGTAGCTTCAGTAAAGGTGCTATGGAGAAATCACCATGTTGAGGGAGCTACGTGGGAAGTTGAAGTGGATATGATGGCTAAATACCCCCACTTGTTCCCTACCGGCCCAATTTTAGTTTGAGGTATTAGTTTTTACCCAAGACCTCTAACCAGTTTTTCATGTTCCGTTCATGCGTGCAAGTTATTTTTATGATATGATATATGTATGTGATGCCTGAATTCAGTCCAGCTATGTAGTTCTTTTTGGTAGTCATTCCGTCAGTTTTTGGCTTAAATAATTAGTATTGGCATATGGTAATTATATGTTTCTAGTTGTTGCTTATTTCCTACATTCGAGGATGAATGTTTCCAAGGGGGAGATATTGTAATACCCCAGAAGGGCCTAAGAATAGACCCAAGAGTTGAAGTTGGAAACTGCAGAAAAACCTGGAATTTTACACCAGGACGACTCGAGGTACGAATCGCGGTGAGGACCTATGCCTCATGACTCAAGTCGTGATGAATTTTGGGAGCCTAAGGTCATATCAGGGGTGGTCCTATGAATCGTAACGCGTAGGTAGGACTCGGGGTGAAATTCTCAATGGTGCCAGAGTGAGTTGTCATGGGTCATGGTACGACTCGCAGGATGTAGCAACGAGTCATGATAAGGAGTCGTGGTTAAGTCGTATTTGGTATGGGTGGATGGTACCATGACTGACAGTACGACTCGTAGGATGGTACTACGAGTCGTGGTATGCGAGTCGTGGCCAGATTCGGAAGATTGAAAAATGGTGAGGTGACTATGAGAGGTGACAACGAGTCATTACTTCGTGGTACGACTCGTGGTATGAGTCGTGGTCAGGCCAAAATTGTTTTTCAGGGAAGTTTCACTAAGGGCAAATTCGACTTATCTACGCTTTTGAACCCTAAACCACGTCGTTTTAGCTTCAGTTTCAGACGCTTTAGTAGGGGTAATGGGTTCTTTCCCTCATTCCCCCCCAGACTTCCAAGAAAAAGAACGCAGAGTTCCTCTCAGAGAAGTTCAGGGCATCAACTAGGGAAGATAGTTCTTATTCAGTTTCAAAGCAATTTTCTCTTAAATTTTCGTCAGGTATGTGGGAATTCAACAAGAGAATTGTTCTTCCCTTGTGTCTCCAAAACCTCTACTTGTGTCTATCAGTTTTTAGCCCTGAATTTTCGAGTATAAGATGTTACATGTCGTTGTTTATTAATTTCTTATAGAACGATATCCTCGTTATTATTGATATGTTTTTCCAGCAGTTTGTACAAAAATTACCTAGAATCTTGAAATAGTGAATTCCAGTCCAAAATTTTGAGAAAAGATTAGTGCATATAAATTGTTGTTTGTTGAATGAAGTATGTTTTTGGCTGAATTTCCTTGAAATTTAATACTTAGACGATGAGCAAAATATCTTATGTATGAGAAGGATTCTAGCTCAAATGTTAATTTCTCTTAAATTCTTGAGTGGTTTCCATGCTATGAAATTCCAGTGTTACCGAAATGAGTTGAAATCTCTATTAGCTACTCAGTAGCTCATCTTAGTAAAAATGTAAGATTCCTTCAGAACTATTCAGAAATTGTCAACCGCTCAGTTTAACTTTAGATTTCCCTGAGGCATCAGTAGTGCCTCTCAGTTATCAGAATCAGACTTAAAAATCAGATTAATTGGTCCATTAGGCGATCATGAAATTCAGTTATAGCTCTGACCAGCCCCAGGACCCAGTTTAGCATCAGTTGTTCGTTAGACGGTTACAACGCTTCCAGATAAGCAGCTCTAACCAGTCTTAGAATCCAGTTTCAGCACCTGGTCCGATAAGACTCTCAGGGTACTTTCAGTTATGCGTCTCTGACTAGTATTGGACCTCCGTTTTGAGTTATCAGCTTAGTAGTTCAAACTAGGATTTTCAGTGGGAGTAGCACTTAGCACCGAGAGGACCGGGGTTCCAGCGCACCTAGGTTTCCAAAACTACGTTGCCAACGTAGGATTCAGTTTCAGATTATTGGCCTGTTTGGCCTCAGACTTTTGTGATCACCCAGTTCATGCCTTTATATCCTGGTAAGGTATATTGAGTCCTACCGATGAGGTGTATACATCAGACAACACGTCTAGCTCACGTGGTTATATGTCGGTTAGAGACTCCCCCACTAGTCAGTCCAGTTCAGTATAGTTCAATCCAGTTCAATCCAATTTAGCTTAGTTCAGGTTAGAATCAAACTTAGAGCATGTCTGACCGTCAGACAGGGTCTTTTAGACTATCCCATTATATTAGTACTCACTTCAGCAACTTTGGATGGTTCTTCCATGTTTTCTATATTTTTATTGTATTACTTATCTTTGGTTATGTTTCTCTCACGTAGTCAGTACATTCAAAGTAATGACACATACTTTTATGCTATATCATTTCATGATACAACTATAGGTTCTCAGGCTCAACACAGATAACTGCCACAGTTCAGAGTATTCCGCCTCAGCAGTCGAAGTGTGAGTCCTCATCATCCGAGGGCATAACTTCTTTCTTCAGTTTCTTATTAGTTTTTTTAGACTTAGAGTTAGCTGGGGGTTTGTCCCAGTAACTCCTCAGCTAGATGGTTTTTAGACACGACTTTCAGTTTATTCAGTGTTATTTAAATATTTGGACATTTTACTTTCGAACTTGTCTTTCTTAAATATTTTTATGCTATTATTTTAAGTTCCACCGTGCATGTATACTCTGAAGGATAGTGAATAATAGTCCAAGGGTTCACTTGGAGTCACTTGTAGCCTCAAGTACCGTGTTACGTCCAGGGTGTAGACTCGGGCCGTGACAGCCGCGTAGCACATGCCAACGCACCTGCATCGCACGGTGAAGGAGCTGCTGCGCGCCTACTGCAACACTGGGACAAGGCTGCCTCATGTATACCATAGCGCCAAGAAGAGGACTGCTGCATGCCAGGCATTGCGCCAATTCAGTGTCGCGCCGCGCCTGGCATTGCGCCAGTGTGCTGCTGCCTCGCGCGGCAGTGTGCCAACCTCGTGCGACCTTCAATCATTGCATTCTTCAATCCCACTTCTTCGTATTTGATCTATAAGTCTAAAATACCTTCAAATTCATCATTTCAAGACCTAAAAACATCTCATCACGTGTGTTAGCTAATTTCACAAATATATAACATAATCACATGCAAACACACATAATTTATTCTCAAAACATTGTAATGTACGGGGAAAAATTTGTCTATAAAGTGCGTGAGTACGCCTTTCATCAACACCCAAAACTTAAACTATTGTTTGTCCTCGAATAATCTACTACTTACCTTCTAACAATTAATCACAAAATTGATCCTACGAATAGGTTTACTTGCACTTAGGATCATGAGACTAATCAATGAAGCTCAAACAATTCACTCACATACATATAGGTTCAACATTATGATGTCAAAGTTCGAAATCACTTAGCTTTTGAAAACTAACTCATCAAGACATATTTTGGGAAAACATGAATTATATGTAATTTAGAATCAAGATTAAACCAAAGTCTTACCATTGTGCCCCTCACAATTTTGAGAGATGCCCGTTCTCACACAAGATATAGAATAAGATTAACTTGGGCATAAATAAAACAATTTCTGCTCCCTCTCACAAAAGAACTCAACATACATGCAAAACACGACCCATAGGCTTGCCCTTAGTGTAATACTCCGCTATAGAATTATGAATCAAGGATCAATTAGGACTTTAATTTTGTTGTAATGTAGGCTAAAGGATGGGTCAGAACTATTTGGCCAAGATAGTGACTAACTTCCCTAAGCACTTTAATACTTCACAACACTTTGATTTTTAGCTCATTCTTCAATTTCCAAATTTTCTCCTTATACCTCTTATTTTTCAATTTTTCAACTTAGGTGACTAGTGGGGAGTTTTCATTTCATCATTGAGCTCATTCACACACAATTTTTTTCTTTTCCTTTCTTTCGAACCCATCCTTTACGCACCCCTACTCTAGCCCACCTCAGCTTAAGCATTTTTCTTATGTTGAGGTTCACAATATCCAAGTAAGGACCAGGACCAAAACAGGTTCATTGTAAAAAAATGGGTACGGTTAATCAGTAAATCGTGATTTTTTTCATCTTCAATTTTTTCAAAGCTCTTTCTTCTTTTTGTTTTCCCACTAAAAATCACCCTCCTTGTTTAGAAAAATTTTACGTTTTTCTTTTCTTCCAATTCACCACACTTTTTAGATTTTCATTTCACTTCTCCAATTACGCTCCTTTCCTACAAATTTTTTTCATTAAAGTGCTTTAGGAGTCATTTGGATCAAATAGAAGTCAATAGAACAAAAGGGGATTCGAGCTTATAATATGGCTATCAAAAGAATAGGCTAAGACTCAACATGGCTAACTAGGATAATTACAATCAAGGTAGGTAAAATAGGATAAAAATAAGGCTATCAAAGAAATGCCTATATCACTTCCTAAATCCATCATTCTTATTTTGCTTTGCACACACACCGGGCAAGTTCTAGACGTCAATTTACAAGCATGGAGTATATCCAAAATTCCTTACTTACACAATGGCACAAAATGGTTTAACAATGGAAATCAAGATCCCATAAACACATATATTCATATTGCATGCATAACCTAATTAAGCCCATTTTTTCAAGTACAAGAGTCAAGTTCCCAAAAGATTAAGTATTTCTACCTTTTTCATGTATTTTTGAGTGAATTTAATAAAGTCTCAATGATACCTAAAGTGAAGCACCTAGCATTCATAAGGCTCAAGTCTTGTTCTTCCTAATGACTAATTTACCCTTAAGACAGTCGTCATCCATCCATTATCGGCCAAAGTCATGACTCAATGACTAAAAATAATAATAAAAAAATATAGACTCTTTAGTCGGTTCTAAGGGACTATCCATCGAAAAACTATCGAAAACAAAAATCAGAGGCACCCAAAATAAAATAAAACTAAAAAAAATATTAAAAAACAATAAGCATGCATGACAAATCATAAATATCGAAAAAAACTAGGTCTACCATGTGAAAATTTAGCAATTAAGGCATGCATGGTAATATGAAATTCACATCTCCCACCCTACACTTGATTGGTTACACTATCCCTAATGCTAAAACAAATAAGCATAAAGCAATAGAGTGCAAGAAGAACTTCTTGGGCCTCTACTCATTGTCCTCAATATTTAAGCTCTATCTTTATTGAAAATTATGACCTACCACTTGCAAACTTGAAAAACACGTAAAAACGAACAAAAACTTTATCTTGGTTGCCTCCCAAGTAGCGCCTGATTAACGTCGCGGCACGACACAGGTATCTTGATTACTCAGACTTCATCAAGATACCTGTTGAGAACGTGGTCACATCTTGGCTTCTTGTTTTACCACGCCGCCCTATGACACGTTAGAAAATAAAAGAACAAAAAATAGGAAATAAAGAATAAAAGTTAAACACAAGCAATTAATCTAATCTTAAACTGTATTCCCCGGGAACGACGCCACTTTTTGATAACGCTCAAACCACACCTCCTTATGAAGTATGAAGCGGAAGTTGTCAATAAAGAATCCAACTAGAGGTTGGGGTTCGATCCCACAGAAAATATGGAAGAATGTAGAAGAACGCTAGTGCTTAAGCTTTTTAGTTAATTATTTCCTAAGAGGTGGGGGG
>JACEIK010001833.1:110037-150446 GCA_018107945.1 Datura stramonium | reverse complement strand
AGTAGACTTACGTGTGGATTTGTGACGAATAAAGAGATCTTGACATGTGTAGGAAAAGCCTCGGATGTCGGGTCGAGCGAGGCCAGCCGCAAGGGCCAGCTCGATGCGCCAACACACTGGCGCCCTGGGTCGTGTAGTGCGCCAGCCCTATTGGCGCTTTGAGGGGTGTTGTGCGCCACAGGGTTGGCGCTTTGGCCGGCACGAGGCGCCTCTGTGCCACCGCCTATCTATCTATATAAGCCCTTTAGTGTAATTTCAAGTCATTTCTTAAGAGAACCCATGTCCAAGAACAAAGAGCTCATGCAACTTTCACCATATTTTCATCCGGTTATGCTACCAAACACCGTCCAAACACAAATTTTAACTTCGGGTAACAAGTTCTAGGCCTACGGGGAGCATTACTACAGAGTTATTTCTTGTAAATTCGCTCGGAAAATTGGAGCTTTGCCGCGTAAAATTTGTCAGAATTGTTTCAAACTAATTCCTAATCGGCCACCGGCATTAGGTAAGCACTTCTCCCTTCTGAACTCTCGAGAAATTGTGGGTTTTCGTCGAGTTATTCGAAGTTGAATTATAGTGAAAATTATTATTGAAAGTTATAGTTTTTCCAAGTTTTAGTATTGAAATTAGCCCTGTTTTCTCATTATAAGGGCTGCAGTTGGATAGAACCACCGGTCGCCAGTTGAGACTCTCCAGTTAAACAAAAGTCGGCACTTGAGGTATGTAAGGCTATCCTTTTCGGCAAGTTCAATTCGTCATAAAGTTAGTATGACTTGTGTATCTATAGTATTTTAGAGTAAAGCCACTGCGGTCAGCTGTTATGAATAGAATTGAGATGACGCTTATGATATAGTAACCCTCGTCAGAATTAACTCTAGCTAGAATGGTTTCCTTATGACGCTCGGGTTGTTAGATGTTATCGCCTAAGGGCCATATTGAGTCCAATCAGATTGAGGCCATGAGGGCAATACCAAATCCTTTCAGATTGAGGTAGTGAGGGCCATACTGATCCTATCAGATTGAGGCCGTGTGGGCCATACCGAGTCCTATCAAATTGAGGTCGTGAGGGCCATAGTGAGTTCTATTAGATTGGGGCCATGAGGGAAATCTTGAGTTACTCCAGATAGAGGTCGTGAGGGCCGTATTTAGCTACAGTAACTACATTATGACCTATAGTCGAGCCAAGGGTCAGGGTTCAGTTAAACAGCCCAGACAACTCAAACATAGATACAGCTACAGGAGCCTATCTGGCTAACACAATTCCAGAGAACAAATATTCCTAAGTTACAGTATTTTTACGAACCTTCAGTAGCCAGATAGTAGAGTGTACATTGTTTGTACTTGCTAGGGCTTATGGGGGTCCAGGTAGGTTATTCTGTATTTTTATACCTTCCAGGCTTATGGGGGCCCAGTTTCTTGTTTGTATATATAAACTTGTTAGTTAGACATTGCAGACGGTAAGGTTACTCAAGTTAAATTCTTACTCTCTTTCTTGGTTACTTCAGTCTTACCAGCTTTCAGTCAGTTATTATCCTACTGCCTTACATATTCGGTACATATTGTACTGACGCCCAACCTTGGGGCACTACATTACTTTCCTACAGGTGCGAATAGACACTCGGGACCCTATTAGTCATCAATTGGAGTTAACAGTTTGTTCAGCTCCCTTCCTCCGAAGTTAGTAGTTAGAAGAGGTTTGTTCTTTTGTTGTACAGTTTATGGGTAGGTCGGGGCCCTGTCTGGACCATTATTCTACTCATAGAGGCTTGCAGACTACAGAATTCTAGTAGTTAGCTTTTGTTGTTGGTCGTGCGGGGCCTATGTGTGTTTATTTCGTGTGATGGCCGTGGTGGGCCTTGTTTAGCTGTCAGTTAGAGGCCATGTCGGCTATAACGTAGTTTAGTCTCCTGATTTCATTTCATTATAACAAGACAACATGGTGGTCTTGTCGGCCCGCATAGGATTCCTATTATTATGTTGTTGGTGGTTAGCTGTCTTCTTTTACAGGTGGCCTCGTCAGCTAGACGCTGTATTTATAGCTGGATATAGCTCGTCGGTTTCTTGAATTAAGTTATAGGCGTGCACCAGAAGTGCACCAGGCCAACTAGGCTAGTCTAGATCCTAGCGTGGCACTAGGTACCGGTTATGCCTCCCAAGGTGGGGCGTGACATCAACTGAGTCCGATGGGCTCCTGTAGCTGTGTCTGAGCCCATTGGGCTCTTGTAACTGCACCCTGGGCACAAGTCTCGACAGAAGGTTAGTGATGCCGATACAACATAAAAGTAGAAGCCCATTCGTGGATGGACTGTAATATGGCCTTATAGGCCTAAATATAGTCCTGTCAGACAACATATAGCTCCTGTGAGCAATCTATAGTCCCGTAGGCAATGACACAACTAGTAACCCTGAGGTTGGTCGACAGAAGGCTATATTAGGTGGGGTCAGTGCCAACTGCACTAATCAACTTCCATTTTGAACTAACGGTAGCAGCTAATCAGAACATGTTTCTTACAAGGACGTAGGTCGTATTACTATACGACAGGAATAACTTTCTAAAGGAATTAGCCTTAACATACTTCGAATGCCGATTCTCGTTTATTCGATTATTTCCAACCTGTAGCCGGTGATTCCACTCAGTTGCAGCCTTTAAGCTAAGGAATAAGGCTATTTTCAATACTAAGACTCAAAAATCAATGATATATTTTGATAATATTAACTATAATTCAACTCTATTTAATTCGGCCGAAAACTCACAAATTCCTGAGAGTTCAAAAGGTAGAAATTCTTACCTATCCCTTGTAGTCGGGTAGAAGTCAATTAGAAGTGATTCCGACGAGTTTTTCTCGGCGGAGTTCCGGTACTCCGAGCGAATTTTCAAGAAATAAATCCGTACAAATGCTCCTCGTAGGCCTAGAACTTGTTATCTAGGATGAATTTGAATATGCACGGAGTTTAACAACATAATTTGATGAAAAAAAAGAAATTTCCACTTGCTCTCTTTTCTCAGCCAAAGGAAATGTTTAGAATGATTTAAACAATTCACAAAAGCCCTTATATAGATATTGAGGAAGTGGTAGGGGTGGCACAGTGCGGCGCCCAAGGCACTTGGTCTCCGGCCCCAGCCTTCTGCTTGTTCGATGTTTGTGCTCATATACTCAACCCCCGAGCCTTTTCCCGCATGCATCGCACTGTGAAACTCTCAACATATGTACATGTGCATCCGTTAAATGATAGAAACTTACGGGGTGTAACATCATCCCCCCTTAGGAACAATCGTCCTTGAATGTAATCGTAAGCTTAAGAGACTCAATTCCTTTAACTATTGCTGGAAAACTTTTTGCAGAGTCTCCTCTGTAATATGGACTATCCAAAAACTTGAAATGCTGAAAAGTCCAACATAGGCGTCTCACAGGACGCTACAAGCAATGATCTAATATAGCTCTATATTAAAAAAGTGAAGAACTACTCAATAGTAATAATATACGCACATGACAGTCAAGCCTAGAATAAGTGAGGATATCTAGACCTCATGTCGTTCACAGCTTCCCAGGTCATCTCTTCTACATTTCTGTTCCTCCATAGGACTTTAATGTAGGCACATCTTTAGTTCTCAGTCTACAAATCTGTCTATCTAGTATAGCAACTGGAGTCTCTTTGTAGGAAAACTCTTCAGTAGCCTGAACATCCTCGACTGGAACAACCTGGGAATGTGCTTCCATAGCATTGACACATGAAACACTGGATGAACGGATTCTATCCCTGAAGGAAGTTCTAACTCATATGCCACTCAGTCTATTCTTCAAAGGATTCGATATGGGCCAATGAACCTAGGGCTAAGCTTGCCCTTCTTGCCAAATCTCATCACGCCTTTCATCGGTGAAACTTTGAGAAATACCAATCATCAAAATTAAACTCTAAGTCTATACGCCAAATATCGGAGTAGGACTTTTGATGACTCTGTGATGTTAGCAGCCGTTCTCTGATAAGTTTTACCTTTTCCTCTGATTAATGTATCATATAAGGTCCGATAATCCTTGCCTCCCCTACTTCGAACCATCCTATGAGGAACCTGCATTTTCGCCCGTATAAAGCCTCATAAGGTGCCTCTGAATAGCCAAATGATAATTGTTATTCTCCGCGAACTCAATAAGGGGTAAAAGCTCGTCCAACCTCCCTACAAAGTCTAGCACACACGCTTGTAGCATGTCCTCAAGCATCTGAATGGTGCGCTCTTTCTAACTGTCTGTCTAGGGATGGAAGGCTATACTCAAATTATCTGTAATGACCGCAAGAATTTAGCTGTGAGTTGTTCCCCTCGGTTAGAAATAATAAATGCTGGAACACCATGTAGTTGGGCTATCACCTTAATATACAACTCAACATATTCTTCGGCTGAAAAAGTAGTCCTAACTAGCAAGAAATGGGTTGATTTGTTAATCTATTGACAATGACCCAAATGGAGTCGAATTTACGCTTGGTGCGAGGTAACCCTATCAAAAAGTCCATATTAATTGCTTCCCATTTACATATAGCTACCACTATCTCCCCAGTCAGTCTGCTAGGTTTCCGATGTTTAGCTTTTACCTACTGGCGATTAGGACACTGTGCCACAAATTCAGCTACACCTTTCTTCTTTCCAGGCCACCAGTATATCTCCTTTATATCATGGTACATCTTCGCCGAGCCTAGGTGAAGAGAGTAATGAGAATAATATACCTCTACCATGATCTACTAGAAGAGCCTTACTACATTTAGAATGCAAAGTCGGCCTATAAATCTTAATGTTATACCCCAAGAACTCAAGGATGGGACCCAGGAGTTTAAACGGGGAAAAACTAAAAATCTGGGTTGCAGGCACAGGATGAGTCGCTGGACGACTCATGAGGAGACCCCATGAGTCGTCAGATGACTCGTGCAGAGACTTGTATGAAAGGATGGTTGAAGGTTCCCACAGGCGAGGGAATGACTCGTGGTCAGTCACCATGAGTCGTCAAGTCAGCCGTGGGGTGAAGTTGGAAAATAAAATGGAAGGATAGACCAGTGTACTTAACGGAAAGAGACCACGACTCGTCATTTCAAGAAATGAGTCATGGTGTGAGTTGTTGGGAGGAATTTTAATAAAATGGTTTTAAGGAGGCAGTGAAATTGACGAGTGGTAGCCACGAGGCGTGGCCACCAGTAAAGAATCATTATGTCGTCCGTTAGAGGTTCCAGTGACCAGTTCAGACAGTGTACTTAACGGGCAAGGTGACGGATTGTGAGGATTGGCAATGAGTCATCAGGTCACGAGTTGGGACCCCTGACAGTTATTTCCCTACGAGTTAGTAAGGGCTTTTATGTGATTTTCCTAAGATCCTAAAGCCTAAACCACGACGTTTTGGGTCATGAATAGGGAAATTAAAAGGGGTTAAGTTCAGATTTCACTCCATTCTTTCATGCATGCAAGGTAGGGAAGTTAGGGAGTGATTCAAGCCTTGAATTCATCAAATCCATTGCAATTTCTTCTTGGGTCATCAAGTGAGATTTAGAATATCGTAATCCCAGGTATGTAAGGTCATTAATGGGTGAATTCTTCCACACCCATGCCCTTATCCTATGATTTTACTTAAAATTTATTTAAAACTCATGGGGTTTTGTATTGGATTTATATAAAAACTAATGATTTAATTATGAATTTTGTGATTTTGAAATATTATCATAATCTATGAATTTTGATAATCTTTTGAGATTTAAATTGATTATAATATTGTTGATTTTCGATTTTCTAAGCAATTAAGCTTAATTATGCATGCCCCATGATGAACCAATTTATGATCTATTATCCCATCGATTGTCTTTATGAGCCCAATATGAATTATGTTTTGAATTATGAATTTATTATGTTACCCATTATGATTTTATGAAATTCAAAGCTATATGCATGATCTATTAGTATGTATGAATCTTATAAATCATGAATTATGTTTTTGGCCGACTCACGGGCCTCATGTCATGTCTAGATCACATATGTTCAAGCATTTTTATGATTATTACGATTTAACTAGCCCATGAACTCATGTATGTATTATTATGAGCACTATATATGTTTTTGGGAGTAGTATCGAACACTGAGTAGGTTGGGGGCTCAGGTTAAGCCCTAGATCTCATGAAATACGTGCCACCGTAGGTATGTTGGGACCCCTTTCATGTTAGTCCCTTGCCAAAATGACCCTTTTCATGGTGATATCACACTTTCAGGGTCCTACCTTTGGCAAGGTATGGACACCCTCCCGACTAGGGTTACAAGTCGGGCTTCACGTGTGCTCATATGGGGTATGTCAGTTAAGAGAATCTCCCACTATTCCTCACGATTTATGCATGTTATGATTATGTATGTTGGCTCAAGTCATGTTAAGTAATGCTCCTCTATTATGATTCTTATTATGTTTTTGTTATGAATGTTTCAAAAACCTTGAGCCTTATGATATGTTATTATGATTTATGATACGAGCATGCTTTCCCACTCTTATGATCATTTATGAATTTTCAGATATGTTTTAAATGTATGTTTTACTTACCTTGCATACTCAGTACATTCCACGTATTGACCACATACCTTCTATGATGTATCGTTTCATGATACAAGTCCCGGTTCTCAGGCTAATCCTCACCCATAGATAGTTTCAGATTTGCTCTCAGCGCTCTTGGTGAGTCCTCATGTTTTGAGGGCTGTATGTCCATACTTTATGTCATTTCTTCAGTTTCTGGATGTTGGATTAGTTGGGGAGTTTTCCCATCAATCCATCCTTTATGTTTAGAGGCTTATTAGATTGCAAATTGTATTCAGCCGTATTGTATAAGTCTTGTATTTATATTCCCCTTTGGATATGTTATGACTACGTTCTTATATGTTAAGTCTTTCGCTCATGTGATTTGTTTAGATATATGCTCATTCCATGGGTCGACATGGGGTCTCGGGGCTCCTTGTCACGTGTCTATGATCTAGGTGTACGTTTTGGTCATGACAAACTTTGTATCAGATCCATAGGTTTTGAAGTGTCCTAGGGAGTCTACAAGCCGCGTTAAGTAGAGTCTTTTTCATGGGTGTGAAGAGCGCCACACTTATATAAAATAGGCTACTAGACGTTTAGGAAATGTTCCCTTCTTTCATGATCTATGTCGTGTGGTAAACGCCCTTTACTCTTCTAATTCGTGCTATTCGCGTTTGCAGAATCATGCCTCCACGTCGGGTAAACGCCAGGAGAAATGATAACGACAATGTTCATGAGGGTTCCCATGACGGTGAGCATCAGTAAGCTCCACACATTCATGAGGAGCACGTACAAGAGCCAACCGCGCACACTGAGTTTAGGACGGTGATTCAGATGCCGGCACAAGCTGTAATTGCCCAATTTTAGAATCAGAAGGTGGCGCATCCCACAAAATGGGAATGCAGCGACAACTAGGGTGAGGGATTTCTTTAGGATGAGCCCTCCGGAGTTCACGGGGTCAAAGGTGGATGAGGATCCACACGATTTTATAGAGGAGATTTTGAAAATCACCTAGATTATGGGGGTGAACAATGGGAAATGCGTTGACTTGACCTCCTACCAGCTAAACTGGGTAGCACATATATGGTTTAAGAAATGGAGAGATGCCAGGGTGGCAGGTACAGGCCCGATAGTTTGGGATGAGTTTCGCACTGCATTCATGGATTGGTTCTTCCCTCAAGAGATGAGGGAGCTCAAGGCAGTCGAGTTTGTGAATCTGAAGTAGGGAAACATGTCTGTCCAGGAGTATGCATTGGAATTCACCCAGTTATCTAAATATGCTCCGGAGTTGGTGGTGGATCAGCGGGCTCGGGTGAGCCGTTTTGTGCATGGAGTAGCATATTACTTGGACAAGGATTGCTGGATCGCCATGCTTCATCAGGACATTGATTATCCCCGTATTGTATTATATGCACAACAGATGGAGTTGGTCTACTGGAGGCAGAGAGAGGCCAAGAGGGCCTGGACCGACAGCTACGGGGTTTCTTAGGCTAGGACAGGGGGTGGACCACATCAGCAGTCCCAGTATAGGCCATTTCTCCAGCTCCATCATCGGCTAGCACACCATCCAAGTTCAGGAGAGACTAGAGGAGTAGGGATATAGGATCGAGGGACCATGGTAGCATGCAGGTGGAGCGCACCTTTCCAGTTAGTGCGAAGTGCAGCAAGAATCATCCTGGGAGGTTCCTAGTCGGTGTGGATGCTTGTTTCAGGTGTGGAAAACCTGGACACAGGATTAGAGATTGCCCTGCAGCCAGTTCTACCGCTCTAGCAGCACAACCCCCTCAGCAGGGTGCCTCTACTAGTTCAGCAGGTGATTAGTGCTAAAACAGGTTTTATGCCCTAGTGCCTCGCCAGGAGCAGGAGGCTTCGCCAGATGTGGTCACGGGTATATTGAAAGTCTTCCATATTGATGCTTATGATTTGTTAGATCCAGGAGCTACTTTGTCTTTTGTGACCCCTTACATTGCTAGTAGTTTTGGAGTTAGTCCTGAAATTCTGTCAGAACTTGTCTCCGTATCTACTCCAGTCGGTGAATCAGTGGTAGCTAGGCGGGTATATAGAGGGTGTCCCATCACAGTGTTGCATAAGGTTACCTCTGCAGACTTAGTCGAGTTGGCCATAACTGACTTTGATATCATCTTGGGTATGGATTGGTTGTTTGCATGTTATGCTTCGATTAATTATAGGACCCGTGTAGTGGAATTTCGATTTCGGGTGAGTTAGTTCTGGAATGGAAGGGTAATTCCGCTGTACCAGCTGGTCGGTTTGTTTCATACCTTAAGGCCAGGAAAATGATATCTAAGGGTTGCATGTACCACCTAGTTAGGGTTAAGGATGTAGAGTCCGAGACCCCGACTATTCAGTCAGTTCCAGTGGTGTGTGAGTATCTGGAGGTTTTCCCCGATGATTTGCCAAGTGTTCCTCCAGAGAGGGAAATTGATTTCGGTATTGATCTATTGTCCCATATGCAGCCTATCTCCATTCCTCCTTACAGGATGGCTCCAGCCGAGCTAAAAGAGTTAAAAGAACAGTTGAAGGACTTGTTGGATAAAGGTTTCATTAGACCAAGCAAGTCTCCATGGGGTGTACCGGTTCTCTTTGTCCGAAAGAAGGATGGATCTCTTCGGATATGTATTGATTATCGGCAGCTGAATAAGGTCACTGTCAAGAACAGGTACCCTTGCCTAGGATATATGATTTATTTGACCAGCTCTAATGTGCCATGTGTTTCTCGAAGATAGATCTAAGGTCCAGATACCACTAGCTCAGTGTTCGAGAGAGTGACATCCCAAAAATTGCTTTCAGGACTCGGTATAGTCACTACGAATTTATTGTTATGTCTTTTGGACTAACCAATGCTCCTACAACTTTTATGGACTTGGTGAACAAGGTGTTCAAGCAATATCTGAACATGTTCATGATTGTGTTCATTGATGACATCCTTATATACTCTCGGAGTGAGGAGGAGCATGCCGCTCACTTGTGAACATTGCTTCAGACCCTCAAGGATCATCAATTGTATGAAAAGTTCAGTAAATGTGAGTTTTTGGTTAGACTCGGTGGCATTTCTAGGCCATGTGGTATCAGGTGAGGGCATAAAAGTAGATTCTTAGAAAATCGAGGCGGTGAAGAATTGGCCTAGACCGGTGAGTCCTTCAGAAATTCGTAGTTTCTTGGGCCTGAAGGTTCCTACTGGAGATTTGTTGAGGGTTTCTCATCTATCGCGGCACCTTTGAAAAAGTTTACTCAGAAGAAGGTGAACTTCCAATGGTCAAAGGCTTGTGAGGAAAGCTTCCAGGAATTGAAGACCCGACTTACTTCATCACCAGTGTTGACTTTACCCGAGGATACAAATGGCTTTGTTGTATATTGTGATGCTTCAAGAGTCGGAATGGGATGTGTGTTGATGCAGCATGGGAAAGTAATAGCATATGCCTCTCGACAGCTGAAAGTTTACGAAAAGAATTACCCCACCCATGATCTTGAGTTGGCAATGGTGGTGTTTGCATTGAAGATATGGCGGCATTACTTGTATGGGGTCCATGTGGACGTGTTCACAGATCACAAGAGCTTGAAATATGTATTCACGCAGAAATATCTCAATCTTCGGCAAAAGAGGTGGTTGGAGTTACTAAAGGACTACGATATGAGTGTTTTTTACCACTTGGGCAAGGCTAATGTGGTTGAGGATGCACTTAGTAGGCTCTCCATGGAGAGTGTGTCCCACATGGAGGAGGGACAAAAGGAGTTTTGGAAATATGTCCACCGACTTGCAAGGTTGGGAGTTAGATTGATCGACTCGATCGATGGCGGCATTGTTGTGCAGAATGGGTTAGAATCGTCCTTAGTGGTTGATGTCAAATCTAACCAAGATGAGGATCCAATTTTGAGGAAGCTGAAAGAATTGGTGCGGAGCCAAAAGGTGGAGGTTTTCTCCCAAGGGGGAGATGGTGTGCTACAATACCAGGGTCGCCTATGTGTCCCAGACGTTGATGATTTGAGAGTTCAGATATTGCATGAGGCACATGGTACTAGATATTCTATCCATTCGGGATCCATTAAGATGTATCGGGACTTGCTGAAAATCTGTTGGTGGGATGGTATGAAGAATCATATTGTAGAGTTCGTAGCCAAATTTCCAAACTGTCAGCAAGTAAAGGTCGAACATCAAAGGCCGGGAGGCGCACTTCAGGATATTGACATTCCCACTTGAAAGTGGGAAGAGATTAATATGGATTTCATTACAGGCCTACCTCGTACTTGCCAACACTATGATTCCATTTGGGTGGTGGTAGATAGGTTAACTATGGCTGCACACTTTCTGCCGGTCAAGACCACAGATTCAGCGGATGATTATGCCAAGTTGTATATTCGGGAGTTGGTTCGACTTCATGGAGTGCCCATGTCTATTATTTCAGACCGAGGTACTCAGTTTTGGCGGTCTTTCCAAAAAGGTATTGGGACTCAGGTTAAGCTCAGCACATCATTCCATCCGCAAACAGATGTCCAGGCGGAGCGAACAATCCAGACTCTTGAGGACATGTTGAGGGCATGTGTTATGGATTTTAAAGGTAGTTGGGATGATCATTTGCCCTTGATCGAGTTTGCTTACTTATATGGTTTTGAAATATTATCATAATCTATGGATTTTGATCATCTTTTGAGATTTAAATTGATTATAATATTATTGATTTTTTATTTTTTAAATAATTAAGCTTAATTATGTATGCCCCATGATGAATCGATTTATGATCTATTATCCCATCGNCATGATGAATCGATTTATGATCTATTATCCCATCGATGTTCTTTACGCGCCCAACATGAATTATATTTTGAATTATGAATTTATTATGTTACCCATTATAATTTTATGAAATTCAAAGATATATGCATGATCTATAAGTATGTATGAATCTTATTAATCCTGAATTATGCTTTAGGCCGACTCACGGGCCTCATGTCATGGCTAGATCACATATGTTCAAGCATTTTTATGATTATTACGATTTATCTAGCCCATGAACTCATGTATGTATTTATTATGAGCAGTATATATGTCTTGGGAGTAGTATTGAACACCGAAGAGGTTTGGGGCTCAGGTTAAGCCCTGGATCTCATGAACTACGTGCCACCGTAGGTATGTTGGGACCCTTTTCATGTTAGTCCCTGGCCCAAATGGCCCTTTTCATAGTGATATCACACTTTCAGGGTCCTACCCTTGGCAAGGTATGGACACCCTCTCGACTAGGGTTACAAGTCGGGCTTTATGTGTGCTCATATGGGGTATGTCAGTTAAGAGAATCTCGTACTGTTCCTCACAATTTATGTATGTTATGATTATATATGTTGGCTCAAGTAATCTTAAGTGAAGATCTTATATTATGATTATTATTATGTTTATGTTACGAATGTTTCAAAAACCTTGAACCGTATGATATGTTATTATGATTTACGATACGAGCATGTTGTCCTACTCTTATGATCATTTATGAATTTTCATATTTATTTTAA
This sequence comes from Datura stramonium, assembly GCA_018107945.1. Taxonomy (NCBI): domain Eukaryota; kingdom Viridiplantae; phylum Streptophyta; class Magnoliopsida; order Solanales; family Solanaceae; genus Datura; species Datura stramonium. Next base: position 138,399 of record JACEIK010001833.1, on the reverse strand, counting down.
ATGTCCATTTTAATTACCTTGCATACTCAGTACATTCTATGTACTGACCGCATACCTTCTATGTTGTATCGTTTCATGATACAGGTCCCAATTCTCAGGCTAATCCTCACCCGTAGATAGTTTCAGATTTGCTCTTAGCGCTCTTGGTGAATCCTCATGTTTCGAGGGCTGTATGTCCATACTTTATGTCGTTCCTTCAGCTTTTGGATGTTGGATTAGTTGGGAGTTGTCCCATCAATCCATCCTTTATGTTTAGAGGCTTATCAGACTGCAAATTCTATTCAGCCATATTGTATATGTCTTGTACTGATATTCCCCTTTGTCTATATTATTATTACATTCTTATATGTTAATTCTTCCGCTCATGTGATTGGTTTAGATATATGCTCATTCCATGGGTCAACATGTGGTCTCTCGGGGCTCCTTGTCACGCGTCTACGATCCGGGTGTACGTTTGGGTCGTGACACTTAAGACCCGTCTTCTGTTAACTCAAAGGCCTATAGTTCGTCCTGTTGAACCTTGTCTCGGAGCTGTATTAGACTAGGGTCCTCGTATTATCGCTCCTTTACCTCTACAACTAGGGATTACATTGCTGTATTCTGGATCACTACCCCATTATCTTCTGAATCTACTACCTGGACTGCTAAATTGGCTAATTGGTGCAACTCTCGATCCATTTCTCGCTGTTCTTGCCTAAAATATGCTAAGCTACCCATGGATTTGCAGATAAGGGCATCGGTTACAATATTAGCGTTCCTTGGGTGATACAAGATGTTTACGTCGTAGTCTTTCGACAATTCTAGCCAACGACGCTGCCGCATATTCAACTCTTTCTGCGTGAAGATATACTGGAGGCTTTTATAATCAATAAAGATGTCCACATGCACACCATACAAATAATGCCTCCATATTTTTAAGGCATGAACCTCCCACAACTAGCTCTAATTAATGGGTGGGGTAGATCTTTTCGTGCATCCTTAGCTGCCTCGAAGCATAGGCAATCACCTTACCGTGTTGCATCAGAACACACCCTAACCCAATGCTTGAAGTGTCATAATATACGACATAGCCCTCTGAACATTCCAGTAAGGCTAATCCTAGTGCAGATGTCAACCTATTTTTCATCTTCTGGAAAATTTGCTCGCAAGCCTCGGTCTAATTGAATTTGGCTGCTTTTTGAGTCAATCTGGTCAATGGCACTGATAGGGTAGAAAATCCTTTCACAAATCTTCTATAATACCCAGCTTACCCCAGGAAACTACGAACCTCGGTTTGGGTCGTGGGTCTAGGACATGTCTTTACGGCCTCAATTTTCTATGAGTCCACCTGGATACCTGCATCTGACACAATATGGCCCAAGAAAGATATAGAATTCAACCTGAACTCACATATTGAGAACTTTGCATATAACTGGTGGTTGTTGAGGATCTGGAGTAGCATTCATAGATGATCTCTGTGTTCAGCTTCTGAGCAGAAATATACCGGAATGTCATCAATGAACACTATCACAAACAGATCTAAATACGGTCTGAAGATGCTGTTCATTAGATCTATAAACACTGTTGGGGCATTCGTCAATTTGAAGGACATGACCAAGAATTCAAAATGACCATACCTAGTCTTGAAGGCTATCTTCGGAATATCTTTCTCCCAGACACGCACTTGATGATACCCTGACCTTAAGTCGATCTTGGAGAAGTATTTCATCCCCTGCAACTGATCAAACAAATCATCTATCCTTGGAAGAGGATATTTTTTCTTGATAGTAACTTTATTCAACTGCTAATAATCTATACACATTCGTAGGGAGCCATCTTTCTTTCTTTTAAACAGAACTGGTGCACCCCACGACAAAGCACTCGGCCTAATAAGCCCTTGTCTAGCAAATGTTTCAACAGCTCTTTCAATTCCCTTAGCTCGGTATGAGCCATTTGATACGGAGGGATGGATATAGGTTGCGTGCCTAGCAACAGGTCGATAGAGAAGTTGATCTCACGCTTTGGGGGAATACCAGGAAGCTCATCTAGAAACACATCTGGAAACTCACTAACCACTGGGATGGACTGAAGAGTCGGGGATTCTTCTTGCAAATCCCCACCCCTAACAATATGGTAAATACAACCCTTCGCTATTCACTTTCTCACTTGAAGATAGGATATGAACCTACCTTTTAACGTAGCTGCATTGCCTTTCTGTTCTCGTACTGTCTCCCCTGGAAAGTGAATCAGATAGTCCTGGTCCAACACTCCATATTGGAATAACATGGCGCTAGCCAATCCATACCCATAATTACATCAAAATCAACCATTAGCTCCACTAAATCTGCTAAGGTCTGACGACCTACAATCTCTTTTGTACAACCCCGGTAAATTCTCTTAGAAATAATAGAGTCACCGACGGGTGTAGACATCGAGAATGGTCGCTGAAGAAATTCTGGTATTATACCAAACTCTCGATCCACTAATAGAGTAACATAGGACAAAGTGGAGCTTGGGTCTATCAAAACATAAATGTAGTGAGAGCAAACATCCAACATATCTGTGATAAACATCTGGTGACGACTCTGACTCCTGTCATCCTAGTAAAGCATAAGTGCGATCCTGACCACTGCTAGAACTACATGCCCCTGGTCTACTACGGCCTTTGCCTGCTAGGGCTGAGGGTCTGTTCCCTGCTGAACATGCTGGAGCATGTGATCCTGCTGTGGACCTGTTCTACTGGTCTCGATCACCCTGATCTTTGATCGAACAATCCCGCATCATATGGCCCTCCTTCCCATAAGTATAACAAATAGTGAAGCCGCATCTGCATCTCCCAAAATATTGTTAGTTGCAAATGGTACAACTTGGTACAGTGGGCCTACTCTGATCTGATCCCCTCTACTGCTGGGAACCCGAAACTTACGAGCTCTCGCCGGGACCTGACTTCCCACGAAGATCTGATCTACAACTCTGCTGCTGCTAGGGTGGAGGTCTGAGTGGTCTACCTAATAGTCGCAGCCTGGGTCTGCCCTGAAATTCTGTCTACATGTCAGTGGGCCTGGCCCTTCAGCGCTGCTCCTGATTCGCCCTTTCCGCCTCATGCTAACGCCGCCTAATCCCTTCAATATTTTGAGAGAAAGCCTAAACGCGGGCAATGTCCATATCCTCCCCTAAGGTAGCTGTAACACAGGTTTCCATGTATTCTAGAAGCATCCCGATGATGAACCAATGTACCCTGCCTAGCATGGCATCCACAAAGGCTAACGCATATCTGGCCAAAGAGTTAAACCTCATTGCATACTCTCAAATGCTCATCATATCCTGTTCTAGGTGCAGGAATTGATCCACTTGGGCATGTCGGATTTCTCACGGCAAGTAGTGATCAATGAAGGCCTCTAAAAATTGGACCAAGTCGGAGGGGATACCTCTCTGCCTCGAGACCTTTCCCAACTCTCATACCATAAAACCGCTATGTCTCATAGTCGAAATACTTCTAACTTTATTATCTCTACAGGCGTAGCATGCATTACCCTGAATATTCGCTATAACTGGTCTAGAAAGTCTTGAGGATCCTCCCCGCGGTCTGTCCCCGTGAATTATGGAGGACTCAGAGGAAGAAACTCTCGGACCTTGGAACTTCTAGGTCCTCTAGTAGATTCCGCGACAACGGGTACCACGGGCTAGCGCTGGGCGGCCATCATCTAAGCCAGCATATAAACAATGCTCCCAACCTCCTGATCCGATGGTATAGGTATAGGGATAGCGGGGGTAGTGCTGACATATCTGCTGCCCTGGGGGGCTCCTGCATGGTGGAGAATGCTGGGGAGACCGAGATGAAGTCTCCCTATCGCCCTTAGATCGAGCCGGCTCTAACTGGGGCACCCTGCTAGTGCCCTCTCCTACCACGATATCTAGCTCTCGACCAATCATGGTTTGTCATATGTCCGAAATTTTCTATGTAAATAAACAGAATAACGTGAGCTTAGGGATTCACCCTATATGACATAACTCTATAACACGACTGGAGAAGAAAGGAGGGTAACCATACTATTATGCCTCGTAGCCTCCTGCCTATAGAATGTGGTGCACAACACATCTGTAGACAAGACTCTACTAGACATGAATTGTAGACTCCCTAGGATATGATGTTGCTCTGATACCAAGTTCGTCACGGCCCACCTTGGGAGGCATGACTGGCACCTAATGCCACACTGGGATCTGGGCTGACCTGGCTGGGCATATGTACCTCTGGTGCCTGCCAGCAACTCAAATCAAGAAAACAAACTACCTATATCTCGATTGTAAATACAGCCTAGGGCAAACAAGGCCATGCAACACTTGTAAAGGAAAATAGCTAACCCAACACACATAGCAATAAAGGGATCTTATGCGGGCTGATAACACTACCATTCTGTCTAGCTATAACAGAATAAAATAGGCGATCATATTTATACTATAGTGGACAAGGCTTCTAATTAACTAGCTAAACTAGGCCCCACACGAAAACACACAATATATACCATACATAGGCCTCGCACGGCCAACAACAACCAACAATTGAAAAACTGTAGTCTTCAAGCCTCTAGGAGGTTAATAATGGTGGGGACAGGGCCCCGACCTACCTAAAAACTATACAACAAAAGATCAAACCTTTCTAACTATAAACTCTAGAGAAAAGGAGCTGAATGCACTGCCAACTCTGGCTGATAGCTAAAAAGGTCCTGAACCACGTCTATCCGCACCTGCAGGAAGGTATGCAGCGCCCCAAAGATGGGCGTCAGTACAATATGTACCGAATATGTAAGAAAGTATGAAAATGACTGAATAGAACTGATAAAAGAACTGAAAGTAAACCATAGAAAGGATAAGAGTTACAACCGAAATAGCCTCACAACCTGAAGGATAGCTAACAAGTGAGTAATACAAACAAGAACCTTACCTAGCCCCCATAAGCCTGGAAGGTACAATCAGCACAGAATAATCCACCTGAGCCTCTGTAAGCCCTGGCGGGTACACTTCAATCTATATACCCTTGGCATGGTCAATATAAGTCAACGGATAACTAGAGACAACCTACCTAGCCTCTGGGTGTAAAACTGAGCCCACTGGGCTCCTGTAGGTGTGTCTAAGCCCGTTGGGCTGTTGTAGCTGCACCCTAGGCACACAAGGCTCGACGGAGGGTCAGTGATGCCAGTACGGCATAAAAGTAGAAGCCCATTTGTGGATGGACTATACTATGGCCTTATAGGCCTGAATATAGTCCTGTCATAAAACATATAGCTCCTCTAAGCGACCTNCGTTTTAGTGGGTTTAAGGAGATTTGTGGATGGACTATACTATGGCCTTATAGGCCTGAATATAGTCCTGTCATAAAACATATAGCTCCTCTAAGCGACCTATAGCCCCATAGGTGATGACACAGCTAGTAACTCTGAGGTTGGTCGACGGAAGGCTATATTAGGTGGGGTCAGTCCCAATCGAACTACTCAACTTCCATTTCGAACTAACGATAGGAGCTAATCAAAGCATGTTTCTTACAAGGACGTAGGTCGTATTACTATACGATAGGAATAAATTGCCGAAGGAATTAGCCTTAACATACCTCGAATGCCGAATCTCATTTATCTGATTAGTTCTAACCTGTAGCCGGCGATTCCACTCAATTGCAGCCTTTACGCTGAGAGAATAAGGTTGTTTTGCAATATTAAGACTCGACAAACAATGATATTTCTCAATAATATTAACTATAATTTAACTCTATTTAATTCGGCCGTAAAAACTCACAATTTCCCGAGAGTTCAGAAGGTAGAAATGCCTAACTATCCCTTGTAGTCGCGTAGAATTCAATTAGAAGTTATTCCGACAACTATTGCTCGGTGGGGTTCAGGTACTCCGAGCGAATTTTCAAGAAATAACTCCGTAGGAACACTCCTCGTAGGCCTAGAACTCGTCATCCAGGATAAATTTGTGTTTGAATGGAGTTTAACTATATAATTTGACAAAAAAACAGAAGAAATTGCCGCTCGCTCTCTTTTTTCAGCCGAAGGAAATATTTAGAATGATTCAAACAATTCACAAAGGGACTTATATAGATATTGAGGTGGTGGAAGGGGTGGCGCGCTACGCCAGCCATAGCACCAGGCTATGGGCAAGATGCGCCGGCCTGGCGGCGCGGCGGCCAAGGCGCTTGGCCTCCCGCCTCGGCCTTCGACCCCGGCCTCTTTCTCGTTTGATGTCGTTCTCGTATACTGAACCCTTGGGCCTTTTCCCATATGCGTCGTACTCCAAAACTCTCAACAGACGTATATGCGCATCCATTAAATGATAGAAACTTACAGGGTGTAACACATTTTCTCAAGAAAAGAAAACAAAAGACTAAAAATGACACTTAACTAGAAAATAAACATAGTATACTACAACCAACATCAATAAAAATTTGCACCATAAACTCAAATTGCTTTTTACCATTATTCCGATAAACTAAATCAGCATATGCACATCAAGTAACCATAAACCATGATAAATAGGGATCAAGATATGTCATCTAACTATTAGAAGATAGTCAAGTCATCACCAATGCTTTTCACACGGACAACTGGCAGAATAAAACACAAACCAAGTACCCTCACAGAAAATGAATTCCCCCACTTACAGATATATTAAAATATGAAACATGGGACCGAACAAGTAAGAATCTCACCCTCACAAGGAAGTTATAAATACTACACATCGGATACCATAGGCTTGCCCTTATCTGCTTCAGCTCTTTGGATGGTAAGGCTAGGATTACTATAGGACTTCATTCGTCTTGTAATGTAGGCTTTCGGGCTGAGTATGGTAGATATGGAATCTTTTTTAGTGACTAAACCCTCCTTGGCACTACATACATGTGGCTCCACTTTTCACTTTTTTTTCACCCTTTTGCTTTTTCAAAATTTTCCTCCCTTTTCACCATTTTTATGTAATTGTATGGGTGTGGTGTGTTTTCAAATTTCTATTCATTTTTCTCTTTTTGTATCTTCTTTTCAATTTTTCTTTTTCTTCTTTTGTCTTGTCACACCAGATCTCATTTTTAACCTTTTTTTTCTTTTCTCTTCCTTTTTCACCTCCCCAAGGTGTATACACCCCTACTCTAGCTACTCTCAACTTAGGCATTTTGCCTATGTTGAGGTTCACAATGTCCAAGGAGGGACTAGGGCCAAAACAGGTTTATTATAAAAAAATGGGTACGATTAATTGACTAATCAAAGAAAAATGATTCATTTAAGGCTCAAAATCGGGATCAAAGGAATGATATTATTCTAATAGGTTACTTTTAAGCTAAAATGGGCTAAACAAAAATGGCCTATGATCCTTTCCTAACCAACTACCCTAAAACCTATGTAAAGACCAACCAGGCAAGTTCTAGATCATCTACACTGTATTTAACAAGGTATAGACCTCACTCACTCATGGTACATCTTTTACATTCATTCTACCCGTCCGATTTATACATGGCCAACTAGAATTACTCATGCTAATACACTAAATGACACAAAAAGAACAACAGAAATAATGCTTTGCAATCAACAAGTACATAGCTAACCATCAAATTTTTTTAAATAGGGTAAGTTTTTCAAAAATTAAATACTAGTGCAATTTATTGGTTGAGTAATCCTAAGCTACTTTATAATTTAAATTATAAACATGTCGGTTCTATTATATAGCATGCCTGATGGAAAAGAAACACAACAAGAAAAATTCTTGGACAAATCCAAAAATCCCAAAAATACAAGTACACCCCCTCCCTTTTTAAAAAGCATGCTTCGTCTCCGAAGCATAGAATATAAAACAAAAGGAAGGGATCATTCCTATGGCTACTCAGACATCACCTTCTATGGGTTTCCTCCCATGCGATGCCTGATTTAACATCGTGGCATGACGTACTTTCATGATTCTTCAGGCATCATCAAGGTACACCACCTCAATTCCTCTTATTTCCTCGGTGTCTCCAAGATATAGCTTTATCCTTTTCCCATTCACCTTGAACCTTTTTCCATCTTTATTCTCAAGCTCTACTGTACCGTATGGGGACACATTCACCACTCTATATGGTCCCATCCACCTGGATTTCAATTTTTCGGTATGCAAACGGAGCCTTGAGTTGAACAGTAGGACCAATTCACCAGTATTGAACTCCCTCTTTGAAATCTTCTTATCATAATAGATATTCATTCTTTCTTTATAAATAGACACACTCTCATAAGCTCAAAGTCGAAATCTATCAAACTCATTGAGCTGGTCAAGTCTCAACTTGGTTGCTTCGTTCCAATTTAAGTTTAGCATTTTCAAAGCCCGTAATGCCTTATGCTCTAACTCAACTGGAAGATGACATGACTTTCCATAGACCATCTGATACGGAGATAAACTAATGGGGGTCTTATAAGCTGTTCGATAGGGCCACAATGCATCATCAAGCTTCCTAGACCAATCTGTCCGGTTGGCATTCACTATTTTAGCCAGAATGGTCTTTATCTCCCTGTTTGAAACTTTCACCTGCCCACTTGACTGAGGATGTTAAGGTGTTGCTACCTTATTCTTGACGCAATATTTCTCCAACAGGATTCTAAAGAGGCGATTACAAAAGTGTGATCCACCATCACTGATGATTGCTCTAGGAGTACTAAACCTAGCTAATATGTGCTTTCGCAGAAATACTGTGACACTTTGCCTTCATTGTTATGTAGTGCAATAGCCTCTACCCATTTGGAGACATAATCCACTACCACTAATATGTATTTCAACCCATATGAGCTAACAAATGGGCCCATGAAGTCAATACCCCATATATCGAATAACTCAACTTCAAGGATAGGGGTCAATGGTAACTCATTCTTGTGAGTAATGCCACCCTGTCTTTAGCACTGATCACATGACTTGGCATAATCATAGGCATCTTGGCGAATAGAGGGCCAGTAATACCCACATTGCAAGATTTTGTGTGCAGTTCGGATACCACTATGATGACCCCCAACTAGGGATGAGTGACAAGCCTCTAGAATGATCAACATTTTTAACTCTGGAACACACCCCTGAGTTATCCCATCTGCATAAATGCAAAATAAGTATGGTTCATCCCAATAATATTGTCGAGCATCAAATAAGAACTTCTTCCTCTGCTGGGGAGCCATACCTGCTTGGATCATGTCGCTGACCAAATAATTTGTAAAGTCAGCGAACTAGGGAATCAAGTCTTGAGATGCATCTAATACTTGTTCATCTTGGAAGGCATCATCGATATCAATCTCCTCTCTTACTCTAGCCTCAAATTCCACTCTAGATAGGTGATCAGCTACTTGGTTTTTAATTCCTTTCCGGTCTTTCACCTAAAACTCGAATTCTTGGAGCAACCGCAGCCATCTGATCAACCTGGGTTTAGCATCCTTTTTAGACATCAGGTACCTTAAAGCATCATGGTCTTTATGGATGATCACCTTAGTTCCAAGAAAGTATGCTCGAAACTTGTCAAATGCAAAGACCACTGCTAGCAGCTCCTGTTCAATGAAAATGTAGTTCTTTTGGGCCGTGTTGAGTGTTTTACTAGAATAATAGATAGAATGAAAATCTTCACTCTCCGTTGACCCAAGACAGCACCAAGAGCAACCCCACTAGCATCACACATTACCTCAAATGGAAGAGACCAATCTGGAGCTATAATAATAGGAGTAGTGGTGAGTTTCTCTTTCAGGCACTCAAAGGCCTTCAGACATACCTCATCAAATATGAACTTCACCTCATTCTCAAGCAATTTGCACAATGGTTGTGCAATCTTTGAAAAGTCCTTGATGAACCTCCTATAGAATTCTACATGCCCTAAAAAGCTTTTGACCCCTTTTACAGAAATAGGTGGTGGCAATCCTTCTATTATTTTAATTTTTCCTTGTCCACGTCAATCCCTTTTCCAAAGATTTTGTGACCCAACACTATTTCTTCCTTGACCATGAAATTACATTTTTCCTAATTTAGGACCAGATTAGTTTCTTCCTATCTTTTCACCACTTCTCCCAAATGCTTGAGGCAAGATTCGAATGAGTCATCCACAACTGACAAGTCGTCTATGAATACCTAAATGGTGTCCTCCACCATATTCGAGAATATTGACATCATGCAGCACTGGAATATGGTTGGTGCATTGCACAATCCAAAAGGCATTCTCCTGAAAGAAAATGTTCCATAATGGCAAGTGAAGGTGGTCTTCTCTTAGTCCTCTGGGGCTATATTGATTTGATTGTACCCCGAATAGCCATTAAGAAAATAGTACCAGCCTCTATCTGCCAACCTGTCAAGTATATGATCCATGAATAACATTGGAAAGTGGTATTTCTCGGTGTAGTGGTTGAACTTTCTGTAATCCATGCACACACGCCATCCTGTGACTGGTCTTATTGGTATCAACTCATTCTTCTCATTGGGTACCACTGTGATCCCACCTTTCTTTGGCACACATTGTACCGAACTTACCCACTTGCTATCCGTAATAGGGTAAACTACACCAGCGTCTAGCGACTTGATAATCTTCTTTTTCACTACTTCTTTCATTGGTGGGTTTAGGCGTCGATGATGCTCTATACTTGGTGTGCAATTCGCTCGAGTTGGATTTTGTGAGTACATATGCCTGGAGAGATCCCGATGATGTTAGCTATGGTCCAGCCAATTGCCTTTTATGCCTTTTAATACTGTGACCAAAGCTTCTACATTCTAGTTTGTCTAGTTGTCTGCAATAATCACTGGCAAATTGTTGTCTTCACCCAAGAATGCGTATTTGAGGTGGGGAGGTAATGCCTTCAGTTCTAGAACTGGTGATACCTGCACTGATGGCTTTGCTAGCGGAGTCTCACGGTTCTTCAAGTCAAGGTCTAACATCTTTGGGCTGAAGTTATATGACCCCATTCCTTCTGGGGCATTTACCAGTTCCGTGTACCTCGGTACTCCATCTCCCTCATAGTTCATCAAGATGGCTTCTAGTGTGTCAATATTCATTATCTCTCCCATGGGCACTAGCAGACTCTTTTCTTCCATCTGGGTGTTCGCAAAGGTAGGTTCTTTGGTGTTATCCTGCATGAATCATAGAAGAAAAACAAAGAAAACATAAACAGGGAAATAATAACCAAAAGTTAAATATAAGCAATTAATCTAATCTTAGCCGTATTCCCCGGCGACCGCGCCACTTTTTGATAACACTTAAACTCAAACTTTCTAGCAAAGTATGAAGCGGACATTGTCAATAAAGAACCTAATAAAGAGGTTGGAATCCAATCCACAGGGAATAAGGTAAGATCTAGACTAATGCCGATACTTAAACTTCTTAGTATGTTATCTACAAATTGGGGTATTAAAAGGAAAAAACAATAATAAAACAAGATTGCAATTATGGTTGTTATCAAGATTTGTAAATAACTAGGGTAAGTGTTACCAGTGGGTTCATAACTACTTTGGGTATACATGTGTGATCAATCCCAATGCTTACTTGTAGAACTGATAACTAAGGTTCATTCAAATGACTAGTTCATCCCTATCAGATGACTATACTCAATCACCGGGTCAGGTCTCATGAGCGATTTCAAACTAACAATTATCAATATGTTCCAAATTAACTTTCCTATAAACGTAGCTCAATTCATACAATGATCATAAAAATCAAGGCTTTTTTGTAATTCTCTTTTCCTAATCTATACTTCTCTAGGTTCAAGAAAGTAAAGAACTTGGGCAAGTCCTAATGTTGCCCACCATTAAGAAATCTTTAAAGATGAAGAGAATACAATATGAGTCGTACAATCCTTTCGTGGCTTGATTCTGATAACTTTGACATGTTCTGAAAGTTTCTATGAGTGTTGTGGTACGCCTCGTACCTTGCTCCTACAACTCGTAATTTCTTTTTTCGTCTGGAGTTCTGCCAAGTCTTTAAGAATCGCTGAAGCTCCCTATGGCTCTTGGTACGGGTCGTAGGTAGATGTTACAATCTATGGTTTCCACCAGTACTAAGAGACTGCCTGTGAAAAATTTCTCTGAAGTTTTCCACGACTCCAATTACGGCTCGTACTGAGAGTTGTACTTTGCCTTCACATTGTTTCAACCTTCTGAGTTTTTCCACAAGTATCAGTATGGCTCATATTGAGATCAGTACAAGGCTGATTTTCTGCATTTTTATGCATCTTTTGCACATTTTTGCTCCAACACTTATTTTCCCTGAAAACAAAGTAAAAACAACTCATATCCGTATTAACATACCTAAGTCCATGATATTTTCTCAGTTTTAAGCATGGAAAGTTCTGTAAACTCACAACACATCATCCATCCATGATGGTTCGTCGGGCAATCCTTATAGATTCTACATCCCAATTCCCTATCTTAATCCCTCAGATACCATAAGTCTCGTAGTATTGTCTACAACTTCGATTGATTACGCAACTATAGTTAAACCCTCTACTCTTAATGATCCAATGCAGTCGAGGACAGATGCCATCGATCCAATCCCTATTAAAAAGATTAATTTTATTGATGGGAAGCTAGTTGTGAATTGGACAGAGAATGAATTCTCGCGCATGAATACCTTAGAGAACTTTGGTAGAAATTATTTTTGCATTTTTTTTAAAACATCATCAAACCTTTCGCTCATTTGTTCCAAATAGAACTTTGTCGTTTTTGGAAAATTCTCTTATGATTGGATGAAACTTCAAGGTCTAACGAAGCAAATTCCAAAATAATGTGGAATCAAAGATGATTGCAAAATTGTCTTCTTTATAAATAGATATATTCTCATGAGGTTTTTACTACTAGGAGATTCTGTAAGCATGATATCTAAAAGTGCATACTACATTAAGGTCTGTCGTACTAAATGAGACCCCTGATGTATGACTATATGTTCGAAATGGAGGATCAAACCACGCCTGCAATGACTTTGATCTCATTCCTTAATTTGTTGCCTACCTTTTTTTGTCAAAGATTGTTCTGCCACACTAGCATCGGTTGTAGGAAAGCCCTTCATTTGGACATGACTACTATTAACAAGACTAGCCCTAGTTATTCTATGGTCAAGGTTCAAGTAGACCTACTTGCCAATCTTCCAAAGTATGTCACGATGGACATTATGAATGAAGGTAATGGGAAAATTCATAGTGAAAGCGTTAAAATACAATATAATGTGTTGCCTAAATATTGTAAGAAGTGCAAATTGTAAAACCAAAGTGAAATGGAGTATAATGTTTTACATCCAAAACTAAGGCAAATGGTTGTGGAGAATGATAAAGGGAAGAATACTAATATTGCAAAGACCACAGAGGATATTGACATGCAGCTAAGGAGGCCTAGTCAATATATAAAAAATTTATCTAATAGGAAGATAGTAGGAAACTTAGAGAGTTGGAGTCTCAAAAAGGAAAAAAAGGATATTTACCATGTAAAAGAATCCATACAAGCTCATCAATGTCAAGGCCATCAATAACATCAGTTCTGGAAGCAGTGTCCAAATCAACAACAAATTTGATGCATTAGTTGAGGTCTTGAGGAGAACAATATTACCACAAAGATAATAGAGCAAGATATATCCAATCTAATCATAGGCAACAAAGGTAAAAAAGCTTCAAAAGAAGAGGATCATACAAAACAACAAGTTTTCGTTATTACTAAAGATTGGGTGGAAGGTCATTCAACAAGAAAAACTTACCACGAGGATCCAACAAAATGGCTAAGTAGTGGGAAAACAGAGTAGAATAAGAAATAGAAAGAGTTACAGATGAAAGGAAGATGAAGTGCAAATTATACAAGAGAGAAGGAAAACTAGTAAACAAGATAATAGTTCTACTCATATAACAAGGGTTACAATGATTTTTATAAATAGACGTCAGAAGCCAAAAGAGAGTATGGGAAGCAAAGACCTAGAGAGTCTTGCAATAATACAAGAGAGCAAACTCAATCAAATGAGAAATATACAGCTAATATGGTGGCGTCACTTCCACTATCAATAGAACCTATTGAAGAGAATGAAGAGGAGCCAAAAAATTACATAAGTTTCAATCCTAGACTAAATAAAGAGGATATTGTGGCCACATATCCATTTAAAATGGGAAAAGTGGAGGATATAAGAGAGGTTAATGAGAATGAACATAAGGCAATTATTGTGTGTCCTAGTCATGAAAAGGAGTCCCCAACTAGAACATTACATGACCTGGTAACACACAATATCAGGGAAGAAGAGGAAGTCTAAAGAATAAAGATGCTTAAAATATTTGAGATAAAGATTCAAAGGAATCAGGAAGGATAAGCTTTAATTAAATATCAAGATAGATAAACATATACCCTAAATCTATGACCATAGTTACAAAAAAATATAAGAAGAAAATAGAGAGTTAGTAAAATACAACAACCTTCTAGGATTGTCAAAAGAAGAGAAGCTATCAAATGCAATATTGTATGATAATGAAGTCCTTTATTTGGAATATTAAATCAGTAAGACACAACAAGCTTTTCATAGACTACAAATGTTGCATAAACACCACAAGTCCTTCATGACTTGGGCTAATGAGAATTTTGAACATGTAAGACACATAAAAAAATATAGGAAAAGGTTGGGGATGACATAGACTGGAGCAATCTATTTTTTATAGAGGAAAATAAGAAGGTAGAAGTCATCATGGATACAAATTAGCAAATTACATCGAAATTATTCCTTCAAGATCACAACAGATATATTATTGCTACTTTAGTATATGCTAAATTCAATAAAACTGAGAAATAACAATTATGGGATAACATATACCAAATAGAAAATAATATGCCACGACCCAAACATAGGTCTGGATCGATACATGGAACCTAGAACCATAAATGACTCAAGTCAACCCATGACTTGAACTTGATAACTAAAGATCAACATAAGAAAAACTAATAACTCAATTTTGAAATAGCAGAAATCTGAATAACAAAACATCCAACCAACGGTAATATCATAACACTGGGTATGAAGCTGAATATACAAATCTATGTCTGAAAAGCCACTACTAACTGATGAGATGCCTGGACAAGCCCCCAGCTATCTCTAAGTCTGAAACAAACTGATATAATGATACTAAAAGATAGATGTCCTCAGAGAATGAGGACTCACCCAAGGCAGGGTTTGAACTGGAACGAGAGCAGAACTAACGGTGCATCTGAGTCTGATCGCTAGGACTTGTATCATGAAACTATACAACATAGAGTATGCGGACAATACTTCAAACATACTGAGTATGCAAGGTAAATAAAACAGGCTGAGTAAGTATAAACTGAAATTGTGCATCTCATAATTCATAACATCATAAGATTTTGAGAGTAAAGTTTGCATGCTGATATCTGAAAAACATGAATAGACATAAACTGGTTCTCATAACTGAATTGAATGAACCAAAACTAAAACTAAAATTTCATAAGTAAAAACTAATAACCTGATCATTCGGTCAAACCTGCTGAAAACATAATATCATAACTGATTAACATGCATAACTAATATCATGAGGAATAATGGGAGCCTCATCATATAACGGACATTATCACGATAGAGCTTATGTGATTCCAATTACTATATTCAAGTGGCCAGAGTCGTCCGAAGCCTTACCAGGGCTAAGGGCGCTACCATGATATCAATATCAAGATGAAGGCCCACTCAGGCAGGGGAAGCTCACAATGGAGGTCCCAAGGTAAAATGTGAAAACCTACATTGGCACGTAGTTCTAAGACCCGAGTTGTCATGAACCCCTAGTCTACTCGGTGCTAGATACTGCTCCCAAAAACATGCAAGGTGCTCTCCATCATTTTTCAACGAAGCTAATAATGTAATCATATGCATATTCTGAAATCTGAATACAGGGAGTCCTGGATCCAAACATACCATAAGCTAAAAATGGGAGTATAGACTCCAAAACCATATCGTAAGCTGATTTGTAGAATTAAACTGAATCGTGAAAACATGCTAAATCTTAGTGGGATTACCAAAATCTGAAGATCATTCATACGTGAAATAGACTTCACTAGTTACAAACATAGATTCATATATAGGTAATTTTTAAACATACATACATGCTAGATACTTCATCATACTTGAAATTATTAATCATAGACTAAACTTTTCATGAACTTGCATAATTGGGAATAATTTTCTAAAATTTGAAAACATGAATTTATAATCAATTAGTACATAAGATCTTCACATGAATCTTAAAACATGCTTTGAAACATAAAAGGAATTGATCCATAAATAAATCATAGAGAGTTTCATAAATTTGGATTAAAAACGCATAGGATCATACATTTGAATTTATGAACTTGAGGAGAAATTTGGGACTAAGAGTGAAAGAAAACTCTCATTCATGGCCCTACATACCTGGGTAAACTGATTCTCAACTTGACTCTGAAAGCCCAAGACATTTGGAGGATAATCAAAGGATTCTAGGCTTGATCTTCAATGGAACCCTCTAAACTGGCATGCATGAGAGTTGAATGAATTAGAATAGGTTTAACCCTCTAAAAACCCTGTAACAGAGTTTAATACGACGTAATTTAGGGATTAAAGCTTATGATTTATGAAAAACCCATAATGAATTCAGAGAAAAATTGTTCTGTCAGCTATAACAAATTGTAGCATGAGTCGTACAATCCTCCTAAGACTCGTGGTATCCTCCGTACTGGCCAAGTCCAGAACCTCCAATGCTCTAAATATTTCCATGAATCCTACTACGATTTGTAACACTATCTTATAAGTCGTACTATCACTCATACAATTAATCACTAGATAACTCCAAAGACTTGTTACGACTCCTATTCATAAGTCGTACCCATATATTACGACTCATAGTAGGGACTCGTGGGCTGGGGAACAAAATCTCTGACCTGATCTACGGGTCTTCCTACGACCTGTACTAGCAACCTACGACTCGTAGGTTGAGTTGTACTGTGTTAAATTTTCCAACTTTTCCTACTGAACACATACCAAATCTCGGGTCTATTCTTAGGAACCTTTGGGGTATTAAAATATCTCCTCTTTGGGAATATTCATCCTCGAATGTGGGTAAACATACTGAAAAGATGGGGAAAGGAACTGAAATCTCAAATACTGAACATTTGAAGCTGAAAACTGACAGAGTGACTGACTCAGGACTGATATACATGACTGAACTGAATTCATGAATCACACATACATGCATTAACATGAAAAGAACTGAGATACATGGACTAAACATAAAATTGAATAGAGTACTAAAGAGGCAACCGATACCTTATGTTGGAACTGAGTCGGTAGGGAAAATGTGCGGGTATTTAGCCATCATATCTCCCTCAACATACTGATTTCTCCACAAAACCTTTACTAAAGCTACTTCTTTTTTCCTCAACTTTCAAACCTAACGATAAAGGATTTTAGCATTTACCTCCTCATAGCTAAGGTTATCCTTCACAGCTATGCTTTCCATCGGGACCACCAATGTCGAGTCACCAGTGCACTTCTATAACAATGATACATGAAAAACCGGATCAACCAAAGCCAACTTCGCTGGTAGCTCCAATGCATAAGCCACCTTTCCAACACATCGCACAATCCTGTATGCGCCAACATATTGGGGGCTAACATTCCCTTTCTTTCCGATCCTCATCACTGCCCTTCATGGGAGACACCTTCAAGAACACCCAATCATCAATTTCAAACTCGAGTTCTCTCCTCCTCACATCAGCATAGGACTTTTGAGGACTTCGAGCTATTTTAAGCCTTTCCTTTATAAGCTAAACTTTCTACATATCCTCATGAACTAAATATGTCCCTATCAATGTAGCCTCACCTACCTCAAATCATCCAATAAGGGATCTACATCTCCTCCCATAAAGAGCCTCAAATGGAGCCATTTGAATACTGGAGTGGAAGCTGTTGTTGTAAGAAAACTCTATAAGAGGTAAATGATCATCCCAACAACCCTTGAAGTTAATCAAAAATGCTCTCAACATATCCTCAAGAGTCTGAATGGTCCTCTTGGCTTGGCCATTTGTCTATGGGTTAAAAGTTGTGCTAAGCTTGACATGAGTACCAAGCCCTTCAGAAACGATCTCCAAAACTGGGAGGTAAACTAAGTACCTCTATCTGGAATGATGGACAAGAGAAGTCCATGCAATCGAACTAACTCCTGAATGTATAATTTAGCATAATCCTCTACTGAGTTTGTAGTTTTAACCGGTAGAAAATGGGATACTTTTGTTAATCTCTCTATAACTACCCAAATAGAGTCATATTGTTGACGTGTGCGTGGTAACCCTTTGATGAAGTCCATATTGATTTCCTCCCACTTTAATATAGGGATATTGATGTCTTGCAGCTCACATTTGAATCTTTGATGCTCCACTTTCACTTGCTGACAGTTCGGACACTTAACCACAAACTCCGCTATGTCCTTCTTCATGCCATTTCACTAGTAGATTTCTTGTAGATCACGACATATCTTAGTGGCACTTGGATGGATATAATACCATGAAATATAAGCCTCATACAACATTTTCTCTCTCAAATCATCGACATCTAGAACACATACATGACCCTGATATCGAAGTATACCATCTCCTCCTTAGGAGAAGATCTCTACCTTCTGATGTTGAATCGATTCTTTCAACTTCACTGAAATGGGATCCTCATCATGCCTATCCTTGACCTCAGTCACCAAAGAGGATTCTGAAGCATTTTGAACAATGACACCATCATTCATCGAATCAACAAGGTGAACCCCTAATCGTGCAAGCTGATGCACATCCTTCACAAACTCTTTCCTTCCATCTTCCATAATAGAAATACTCTCTATGGACAGCCTCTAAGGGTATCTGCCACTACATTAGCCTGCCCAGATGATAAAGGACACTCATGTCATAGTCCTTCAGCAGCTCTAACCATCTCATTTGTCACAAATTCTAATCCTTCTAGGTGAACACATATTGTAGGTTTTTGTGGTCCGTAAACACATCCACATGGACCCCATACAAGTAGTGCCTCCAAATCTTCAATGCGAACACCATCGCTGCCAATTCCAGGTCATGCGTCAGGTAATTCTTCTCATGAGTCTTAAGCTATCTAGAGGTATATGCAATGACCTTACCATGTTGTATCAACACACAACCAGACTAACCCTAGAGGCATCACAATACACAACCAATCCATTTGTACCCTCAGGTAGGGTCAACACTGGGGCTGAAATGAGTTGAGTGTTTAACTACTGAGAACTCTTCTCACAGGCATCCAAGCACTGAAATTTAACTTTCTTCTGGGTCAACTTAGTCAACGGTGCTGCATTGGATAAAAATTATTCAATAACCTCCTTTAATAGCCAGCTAAACCCAAGAAACTCCTGATATCCGAAGGACTAACTATTCTAGGTCAATTCTTTTATAGCTTTTATCTTTTGAGAGTCCACCTACACACCCTCACTAGACACCACATGGACCAAAAATGCTATCGAGTGCAACTAAAACTCACACTTGTTGGATTTAACGAATAACTGGCGATCTTTAAGAGTCTGTAGCACAATTCTCAAATGAGCGGCATGCTTATCCTTTCTTCAAGAGTATATGAGAATGTCGTCTATGAATACAATCAAGAACATGTCCAAATATGTCTTGAAAACCCCGTTCATCAAATCTACCAAAGCTGCAGGAGCATTCGTTAATCCAAATGACATAACTACAAACTCATAGTGACTATATCGGGTCTGAAAAGATATTTTTGGAATGTCACTCTCCCTAACTCTGAGCTGATGATACCCAGATTTGAGGTTTATCTTTGAGAAGCACTTAGTACCCTGAAGTTGGTCAAACAAGTCACAATTCTAGCGAGGGGATACTTGTTCTTGATTGAAACCTTATTAAACTGCCAATAGTAAATTCACATTTGAAGAGACCCATCCTTCTTTTGAACAGAGAGAACTGGCGCACCCCATGGGGACTTGCTAGGTCTAATAATCCCTTATCTAGAAGATCCTTCAACTATTCTTTCAACTCCTTTAGCTCAGCTTGAGACATTCTATATGGAGGAATAGATATAGGCTACGTATCAGAAAGAAGGTCAATAACAAAGTCAATCTCCTGCTCGAGAGGGACTCCTAGTAGATCATCTGGAAAAACCTCCGGAAACTCACACGCTATAGGAACTGACTGGAGAGTTGGAGTTTCGAATGCTGCATCCTTAACCCAAACTAGATGGTAAACACAACTCTTAGAAATCATTTTTCTGGCCTTAAGGTAGGAAACAAAGTGAACTGCAGGCACAACTGAACTACCCTTCCATTCTAGGACAGGCTCACCCAAAAACCGAAACTCTACCATACAATTTCTATAATTAACTGAGGCATAACATGCATGCAACTAATCCATACCAAAGATAACATCAAAATCAGTCATGTCTAACTCTACTATATCAGCTGAGGTGACCTTCTAAAGGACTGTGATAGGGCAATTTCTGTATACCCATCGAGCTATAACTGAGTCACCGATTGGAGTAGAGATTGAGAAAGGTTCTAATAGGATTTCGGGATTGACTCCAAAACTAATAGAAACATAAGGAGTCACAAAAGATAGGGTAGCCCCTGGATCTAAAAATGCATATACATCAAGATGGAATACTCGTAACATACTAGTGGCCACATCGGGGGAAATCTCTTACTCTTGACGTGATGAGAGGGCACAAAACCTGTTCAGACATTGACCACCACCTGCACTAGTGGATACACCCTACTGAGTTGAGCATGCGGGTGGAGCTGCTGAATTGGTAATTAGGTCACAGTCTCTACCATGGTCCAGCTTGGCTACTGTACAATATCTAAACATCTGGCCAGGCTTCCCGCAACCAAAATATGCCCCTGAACTGTCTAAGAACTGTTTGGTGTGCCTCCTACCACACCTTCAACAAACTGGATGCTGGGCTCTACTGACATACTCCCCTGACCTTGAGAGCTTGATGTCCTTCCCTTCTGATCACGCTTAGACCTGGATGGTGCACTAGCTGATGACGGTGCTTGGGCTGATGATCTCTGGTGGGACTACTGATGATGTTTTCTACCAGACCTCTGCTGAGAAAACCTAAAGTTGTCTGTCCTGGCCCTCTTAGCCTCTGTCTCTCTTTCTTCTTCATCAGCACCGCCTCTATCTATTGGGCATACAAGACCAATCGGGAGAAATCAATGTCCTAATGTACCATGGCGGGCCTGTAATACTTGACCAAGGAATCCACTACTCCATTCACAAATCTACTCACCCGAGTCCTCTGACCGACCATCATCTCTGGTGCATATTTTGACAATCAGGGTGAACTCTAAAGCATACTCCTGGACGGTTATGTGTTCTATTTCAAATTCACGGACTCGGCCGCCTTGATTTCCCTCATCTCCCTGAGAAAGAATCGGTCTAAGAATGCAATGAGGAACTTATCCCAACCAACGAGACCCGTTTTGACTCCACGGTTATCTTTCCACTGCCTATACCATATATGAGTGACCCCCTTCAACTGATAGGAGGCTAAGTTTGAACACTCCTCTCCCGGCATCCCTATAATCTAGGTGATTTTTTTGATCTCCTCAATGAACTCATATGAGTACTCATTCACTCTCAACCCAAGGAACTTAGGTGGGTTCATCTTGAGGAAGTCCCGGATTCTAGCCGCCACTACTTTTCCATTCTAGGTAACATGAGCCACTACCTGCTAATTGACCTGAGTGGTCAACGCTTGTGCCAACATATGAATGGCTTCCCTAAACTCAGCACAGGCAACCTGCTTCGGCACGGGATTCGCTAGGCTAATGGGGCTTCCTGGTGCCCATCTCCATTGCCATCCTCATGGCCATTTCCATTTCCGTTCCTTCTACCATTCATATGGTGTAGAGGCATGATTTTTCAAATGCATAAAGCTATAGTTAGAGGAATAGAGAGAGTTGAACTCATAGCACGAGATAGAATCATGAAAGAAGGAAAGTTTCCTAAAATGTTTCGTAGCCTCTTTGTCACGAGTGTGGAGCGCTTAACACCCATGAAAAAGACTCTACTTAACGTAGATTTTAGACACCCTAGGACACTTCAAAACCTAATGTAGTGATACCAAGTTTGTCATGACTCGAACATAGGTTCGGACCGAGACACAGAACCTAGAACCATAAAAGGCTCCAAGTCAACCCATTCCATGAACTTGATAACTAAAGATCAACATAAGAAAAACTGATAATTGAATTCCGAAATAGTGAAAATCTGAATAACAAAACGTCCAGCCAATGGTAATATTATAACATTGAGTCCGAAGCTGAATATATAAATCTATGTCCAAAAAGCCTCTACTAACTTATAAGATGCTGAGAAAAGCCCCTAGCCTACGACTCTGGAAGTTGTTATCTGAAAAAAATATGATATATTATGTGAATACAACCAAGTAAGCACATATAAAAGTCATATTGCATTATCCATAAGCTATACAGTCCCTAATAAAATAATGACCTAGTCTGGTCAATCAATACTGCCCTGTTGAGATGACCATCTTGAAGGTATCATAACTGAAAGGACATCTATCCACCTAACATAACCGCATGGGTGGTAAGATCATAGTCTCATAATCTGAAGGACAACTGCCCACCTTACATAATTACATTAGTGGTAAGGTCATAGTCTTATATCTAAAGGAAAACTATCCACCTGACATAACCACATCGGTGGTAAGGTTATAAGTCTCATATATCAAATATGCCAAAGGACAACTGCCCACTAGACATACCAGGTCGGTGGTAAGGTAAGGTCATAAGTCTTATATATCAAATATTCCAAATGAAAACCACCCACCGGACGTACCGGGTTGGTGGTAAGGTCATAATCCCATATCCAGAGCCAACTAGGCTCATATCATGTCTATCTAACACATATGGCATAAAAATGACTAATTTTGAGACTATGACCTAAATAGGCCTCTTTCATAATTCATTGTCGCACATAAGCACATATATAACATAAACCTTTCAAATAACACTTAGATGCATTTACTCAATGACTTTCACAGTTATAAGAAGGTTTGGATAACATAAGAAATTAAACAAGTTCCACATACAACACTTAGGCACATTTAGGATTTGGAAACTCGATAACCTAACGTTCAACTTAACGGAGAGAAATCATGGACCCTTAGCCTCACATACCTTATAACATAAATAAGATACAGGACAACCATGATACAATATTCCTATTTTGACAAGCTCATTTACCCTTACTAGATTGTGACATCGAGTCTTATCTTAAGTTCACTTATACGTCGTTAACTTCCATACTTTCATGTCGTGAATCATGAGTATACCTCATTCGTTCAACATCATATCACATTTCAACATAACATATGAACAGGAATACATAGCTCACGTATCTTAAACTTGGAGCTCTTTAATATGAAAACTCATAGGCAACTGTCTAGGGGTTGCCTTAAGATAACTAAAAACTCATCGTCGTGCTTTGGAAAACATAGGAATGGATCATATGAAACCTTACAATATCTGAGGAGCTTAGGGAAGCTTAACCACATTATAAGCAGTTTAAAAACTTCCAGGAATAATCCTTAAAACATGAAAAATTATCCAACACTTAGGACAAATAATAAAAGATAATTATTTAAAAGTACGACGCAGAACTTCTCTTTAACTTGAGTTACAATCTCAAAATAATTCGACTCTGGTCATTTTATAAGAAGTTAACACTTTACTGGCCATTCATTCACTTAACACATACTGAATATAAATAATTTTATTCACAACTCTCTTGCTAAATGTCTTTAAAATAGGGTCAATTCTTCTAGCCATTTGCCTAACTTGTTCACAATCGTAATCCTTATTTTCTAAGTTAACAACCTTATCTGTACTTTCTTTATTCATCATAAATTCTTTTGCTAAATATGATTCATCATTCCACACTTAAGTCTTTACTCTTGTGTTCACTATTCCATCATTCTTATACATTCTTACCATTTTACCTAATTGCCAACCTTATCTCTTAAAAATTGTCTTGATTATATTTTAATATCATTCAAAGGTTCTTGAAATCAATTACGGATAGAGATCATATAACTCACTATAACACCCAAAAAGTCCCTATGACCAAACCCCAGACATGTAGCAGATTCAACAAAAAAATCAATATTTTCTCTCAAAACGACTCATGGTACGAGTCGTTGTTCGTTGGTGCGTGTCATAGGAGGGAGTCTTGGTGAGCCAGTAGTTTTCACGAACCATGAGTCATAGGTTGATGTAATGAGTCATGGTCAAAACTCGTGATGAGCTACTAGATGTGAGATATTGGACCTACGAGACAAGGTATGACTCCTTATTTAGTATGATAGGTCGTGGGTAAGAGTTGTGGTATCTGATTGAGTGGAAGACTTGGCTGACTTAATGGGCCATGGTATGATTCATTGTAGATAACAACGAGTCCTTATATGCAATCATGGAATGATAGTATGGAGTATGGGGATCCCTAGCCACGAGCCATGGTACAACTCCTTGTAGGAAACAATGAGTCATTGTGAGGCCCGTGGTTTGAGAGATAGTAAACCTAGAAAAATATAATTGGCTAGCAACGAAAGGAAACCACAAGTCGCTGTTTGTGGGTACAACTCGTGGTATGGCCCGTGGTGCCTGCAAGTCAACTTTTAATTACGTGTTACCAGGGATATTTTTGTAAATTTCTAAGTTCGTGACTCCCTAATGAAATCACTTTGGGCTCCTTAATGAGTGTTTTAAAAAGATTTAACCTAGCCTAAGTCATTATACTCTCATAACTTCATCCTCTTCCAAGATCAAGCTAAACTTCCTCATCAATTTAACTCTCAATCCTCTTGGGCTCTCAAGACCAACTTAGAAATCAGTTTACCCAGATATGTAGGGCCATGAATGAGGGATTTCTTCAACCCTCATACCCAAATTTCTTTTCTACTTCATGAATTAAAGTCTCCAATTAAGTGTATTAAAATTATAGGGTTTCAACCCCAATCCATGCAATTATCTATGTTATTTCTATGGGTCCAATCCCCTCATGTTTCAATGTATGATTTAAGACTAATTGGGGCAGTTTTTTACCTTCAATTTAATTATAAATTTATGATTTCAAGTTATTAGAAATTATGCCCCATAATGCATGTTTTATGAAGTTCAATCTTATGATTCCATGATTTCTAACATGATTAGTTAATGTAGTATGCATGAATGTTTATGAATTATTAACTTCTGATTCTATAATTTGAAATTATGACGTTGATTTCAAGTATATATGATTTCATGACTTGGACAAGCACATGAAAGTTAAGTATGCTTATCATGATTTTACCCAAGGCTTACAAGATCAGTTTATGAAGTGCTTTGGAGTCAAGACTCATAATATTCAGATTTAAGCTATGTTTTGAGAATATGATTACATGAGTAATATGCATGTTATGGGAGTAGTGTCTAACATCGAGTAGGCTAGGGATTCTGAGGACCCCAATCTCTGAACTACGCACCAACATAGGAAATATTTTATTGGGACCTATCAAGAGAGTGCTTCCCTCGCCCGAGGGCACACCCGTGATATCACACCTCATTCGTTCTTTACCCTGCCAAGGCTTAGGATAGCTCTCTTCCATGTGGGAAAGACGTGGGATCATCATGTGCTCATACATGGTGGTTGTCGGTTATGACGAGTCTCCGATTGTTCCTCATGATTTCAATGACTTATGTTCATGACTTATGATATTATTTTTTATAGCATATTTGACCCACTGATCAGTTTATGAGTTTTTTTTTAACTATTTCAAGTATGAAAAGTTATATGATTTCTATTTCTAAACTCTGGGTCATTATGTTCATATTATGATGATTAACTTGTGAATAAGTATACGTCATATTCATTGTTTTTAGCATGCATTCCTTTCTCTGATGAATTTTCTTGATTTATACTCATGATTTCAGAATATTATTTTATTAGCATGTTTTACTTGTCTTACATACTCTGTACATTCAAACTACTGACCACATACTCTATTCTATATCATCTCATGATATAGGTTCGGGTGATCCAGCTCAATCTCGCCGATTGCTCTCTCTCGATCAGTTTTGTCCTATTCCCGCTTGGGCAAGTTCTCATCCTCTAACGACATTATTAGTTTTATGTTTTCATCATGACATTCAGTTTCAGACCTAGTGAGCCAGTTGGGGGTGTTGTCCCTTCAGCTCGTCCTTGTAGTAGAGGCTTTTCAGACTATCATATATAGATAAGTTCAGCATTGTTGACTTGTGTTTACATTTTTGACCTTATGAGATGTAGACTTCTGCTTATGTCCTATTAATTCTTTAATTTATGCTTGTTTATGCTCTTAAGTTATGTTGCGTATGTACCCTGGATTAGCTTGGAACCATTCGTGATTCTAGGTCCCGTGTCTCGATCCGGGCTCTCAGCTTGTGTTGTGATAAACTTGGTATCAGAGCAAAGGTTTAGGTGTGTCTTAAGTTTTCTGAAATCCAAGTTAAGTAGATTCTTTTCCATGGGTGTGAAACGTGCTACACTTATGGGAAAGAGGCTACAAGACGTTTTAGGAAATTTTTCTTCTTCCATGATCCATGTTGTGCGATAAAGTATCTCTCTTTTCGTCTAACTCATGCTATATGCATTTGCAGAAATATGCCTCCACGTTGAGTCAATGGTTGAAGAAATGAAAACGGAAATAGCAATGGCAATGGAGATGGGTATCATCCAGCCCCACCAGCTCCAGCAGATCCCTTGCCCAGCATGTTACTCATGCCAAGTTTAGGCAGCGTCGAATTTTAAAACTAAAAATATCAAATTATTTAGAAAAACATAAATAGTCATTCTAGTCACCAAACCATGCCGCATCACCCGGCCTAGGTCCCTCAGTTATATATGTATATATATTAGGAAAGTAACTAAAGTTACAATTTTATCCAATATAAAATCTGAGTTGCTCATTTTATGCATATATTTCATATTGATGAGATAAACTTTTTAATAAATAATATTCAAAAGATATCTTTAACTTATTAAAAAATTTAAAAGAAAGTAAAAAGTTCATAAAAATGATATGAATATTTCTAAGAGGTTTGTACCCATTGTTGTGGTTCTTCCTCTTGATCACTCTACTATTTGTTTTTGATTATGTTAACTTTGTAAGAAGCTAAGGTGATTGTGATTGTTTAGTTCTTCCTTTATTCCACACTACTTATATAAATTTCTCATTTTGTCGAACTATTTCATTTTAAGTTCTAACTTTTTGGAATGAATGTAAATAAGAAAAATAATTAATGAAAAATCATTTGAAATAAATTTTGAATTCTACTTTTTTATTCTCTTTCTTTCCATTTTTGCATTTTAATAGTAATCGACTCTTACACTATACTATAATTGAATTTGGTTATTTTTCAAAATTTTTTACCACCATTCTTTATAATTGAAAAAGAATTGAACATACTTATTCCTAAATTTTTAAAGGATTAAAGAATTCAACATTTTAATTTGTTATTAATATCTCGAATAATTGTGATAAAAATATATTTAAAACCCAACAAAAAGAGCTATCATGATATCTCATGAAAAATAACGAAAACTTATTTTCAATCTAAAGTGTCAAATGAATTTCATCCTCAAAGATCTTGCCTTCATCAATTAAAATATTCAATTTATCGAAATATGAGCGGAAACAAAAAGTCTTACGGCTAAAAGAAATGAAAAGTAATTAATTTTTTTTAGAAAAAAGAATCCTGTAAGTTTTTCCTAATCAAAAGGAATGGAAAGTGATCAAACTTTTACTTGCGGAAAAGGAATGTCTTTAAATTTTAGCTTAACTAGGAAAAATTTAATACATAATCTAGCTAGTTGATTTTGAGGTCCTAAATATTAGGAAAATAATTAAATTCTAGAAAAATTATTAAATGACTTTTGTCTAGTATGAAAACTATTTTCAAAGGGTAAAAAAGGTGAATGATATTTCATAAGGACAATTCATACTTTTAGTATAACACTAGTTTCTCGACACAAGTGTTGCGTCGAGTCATGTAGTGTACGATTTGTAAAATAAAACATAAACCCAAATTTAAATGACATGCATTAGAGAAATAAACAAAGATAATATTATGAGTATATTTAAGAATTTGAAGTACATACCAACTATTTTCAAAAGAAAAAGAATTGAGTATGCTATCTAATTTACAAAGAAAAAATATAGTGAAATGGTGGGCTTCAAAATGAAAAACACTTCATTCATTTATTAAAGGGAAAAATTATCTTTTTACGCTCTTTTAAAGATTGAAGAAGATATTCCAAGGTACCACTCAAATAATTTGGAGG